>JAPZDZ010000010.1:2535735-2549064 GCA_029783805.1 Acanthurus tennentii
TCAATTAATCAATCAAGAGGGAACCACATTTTAATTTCATTACACAACCTGTTGTTTAATGACCAATAAACTTCCTTGTATCCTTGTAGTGACAAATCCTCGGAAAATAATCACCTGACTCTGCAGTTCCTTTTCAAAGCACTTCAAACTAAATGGAGTTAAAGCCTGAATGATGCACACAGTTGACCTTTTGGCATCTATAGGGAGCTTGATTTTCCCTGGGGAGCACTTAGAGACCAAAAAGTAATAATACTGTTATTTGCTATTAACATTAACATAGCTGCAACTATAAAGAAATCAATCAAATTGTAGCTATGTATGGATTGTGAATAAAAAACAGTAAAAATCATTTTAGTTATTTTGTGTCTCCCTTTAGTATTTGCTCATGTATTTGATAGCGTTGTCTTACCTGTATCTAGAACACCCATAGACATCCCAATGCTGGACATGAAAGCGGTGAGGAGCAGAGCCTGCTTACAGAAAGGGATAGCACACATTCCAAACGCTGTGAGCAGCATAGAAACACCTGGAAGAATACCAGAGACAAAATGTTTGGATTTTACTAAAGTAGGTGTTAAAGGACGAACTGTGACGTAAATCCAGTGGGTATGCAGACCAAAGACACTTGTCACAGCATGGTTATCACAAGCAACATCTGAGCCAGTAAGACATCCACACTACAATTTCTACAACTCAATGTGCTTACCTAACAGGAGATGTGGGTTCATGCAGTCAAAGAGAATGCCTCCTAAGAGGGAACCGCCGATGTAGCCTCCAGAGCGGCCAATGAAGATGTACGAAATGTTGCTGATGTTCTTCTTCACATTCACAGCAAGGTCCTCAAATGTGGGGCCAAGAACAGAGATACTCATCCCCTGGAAAAAGCAGCAGGAGTTACAATAACAGGGTAAAGTTTCTGTTTTTCACTGCTGTTTCTGCAGGTTTAAAGAAACAGAAATGGTTTCTTAATCTTGAAATTGCTGGAGTTTTTTTTTTTTTTAATTAACTGAGTTTGAATGTCACGTGAGCAGATGGACATCTCTTATAAGCTAAATGCAACATGCATTCTGGGACACTGATTTATGTTCACTAAAAGCTCTAAAGGATTAATAATGTGATCTCTGGCCTCTGGGGTTAATTTTCTGTGCTGCTGATAGTGCTCAAATATATTGGGTAACCATTTTTGATTATCTGTGCTTTTAAAAAAAAAGGTCCAATGGTAGTTTTCTGTTTCATTGATACTGTGTCCTTAGTTTTTTTAACAACCATCCTTCTCTTTCTCAAAAACACCACACCTCTTTATTTTATTGTTTTGTAAGTAACCAGGGAGTTACTGAACTAACATAACCTGAGTGTATTTAAATATCCCCTGTGTAAACGGAGAAAGAAAAGCTCCAGAAGTAAGCAGATAGGCAGGTGTGTGCTGAGGGATCACTGCCGTCAGTAATCTCATGCAGATGTCATGGTTGAAGTTATAACCGGTATGTAAAACCGGTATGTAAATACTGCAGCGTTCACTGTCCTGAGTATCTGACTGCTTCACGTGACAGCTGGTCTATTGTTAACTGACGTCTTCACTCTTAGAAAACCAGAAAAAAACGAGCTCATTATAAATATTTAATTGTAAGGCTTTTTCATTCTTTTATTGGTTGTATCTTTGTTAGAACTGGTGAAAGAGTGGATACATGTAAATCACATCTGTCAACATGCTGCTCAAATGGAGCCATCGGAAATAACCTACGAGTTTTATCTATAAAGGAAGTGTTCAAATCAAGGTGTTTATGATGCCATATTTTAAGGCAACCTTATGATACCTTACTGGCAGGTAACCTTAGGGCAAACTGAGCTAATGTTAACTGCCCTAACTAGCTAGCCGTTTGGTTTGTTCTAACTGAAGAGAGGGCCACAGGAAACTAATACATTGACCATGTTTCTGTCTTTACCAAGCCAAGGAATGATGCACAGAGCACGAGAGTGACCATCCAGCGGCCGCACGTCCCTCCTCCTCTCCCTCCTCCGCCGATCACTTCAACCCGATCCTCGCATCCCGCTTTCGTCGTCCTCTTGGCCGCCTTGAGCGCACTCTTTAGCCCTCTCCCGATGTCCTTCCTTTTATCAAACAGGGTGTCCTCTTCCTGGTCCTCGTTGTCGTCGTTGGCCTCCATTCTGGCGAAACGAACGTGCTTCTTTTTAATGACGTTGTCTCGTGCGGCGGACGAAGACATACCTGTCAATTTATAACCACGATTGCGTGATATTGCGCTGTCAGAGTGCCGTAAACGGGCGAGTAAGCAGCGATTGATCGCGACAGCTGATAGCGGTTTGAATGGTTTCTCTTTTGCGCTCCCTGTTTATATGTTTCTCTGCGCTAAATCGATCAGATTTAGTCAGTCATCTTAAAAACAGCTGGCTGGTTCAGTGAACGACTGGATCGCCGCTGCCGCGGAATCTCTCCATAGGCCAGTATTGAATGTATGGCTGCTGGACGTTTGCGAAGATCGTCTATTGACGATCGTGGTTCACTCTGTCTTAAAGTCGCACACCTTCCAAATAACTTAGAGAACATGGGGCAATATCTCGTTTTATGCTCGTTGACTTAACTATATGTGTATTCCATTTTATATATAAATTTGTCATATATAAACCACAGCAGCTGTAATCGTGTTTTGCTCTTGTTTGATAGTTTTTTCTCTATCCTCGAGCAACAGTGTTTACAGCTTTTTAAATTATTTCCCTTGTATATTTGGCCTGGCCGAGCATTGTGTTTTCTCCGTCGATAGTTCTTAACCATTAGCGTTCGCCCTGGCCTTGTGAAGTAAAAACTTCCTCCTTCGAGCTCTTTAGGTCATTGTAACCAGTCACGGGTTGGGGTTGGATTAAATCCACTATCCTTTTAATGAAATCGCCACAATTTTTTACTAACAATATCTGGAATAAGAGCTCACACGGGCCAAAAATATGCCGCAGGCACATTTTTCTGTTTCCATCAGCGTTACAGTTGAAATATAAACGTTATCAAACTGACAGCCAGATGACGCTAAATGTTCTTCATATCTAGAACTTTGATCTAAGTAAGTCATCTTCGTTTTTTGCTCTCTAACATCGCTGACGTCCAGCACTACAGGAAGTAGTAGTCACAAGGTTAGCATTAGCATCAGAGGGAAATGGCGGCCTCTAGTGTTAAAACAACAATATTGTGCAGAATTGTTGCCACCATTCAGTGTCATTAAGACTGATAATATACAGTAAAGATGTGTTCATACCTCAAAAGGATCTACCTTAGGTAGTGGACCTATTCCTATCATTCTTCATAGTCTATAAATATAGCATTCGACTCTTTATTCAAAAGTCTCTACCTCCCTATCTCTCTACACTGATAAGAGGACGTGATATGGGGCAGGTTAATATCAGTAACTCATTAGCTAAGGCATCCAATGGAAATGACTGATGATTTTGTATTATTGTATTATTGCATCTGTAATTTTATTTTAGTGCTAACTTGAAATTACCCTATTAGAGCTGGATTGCAGGGGTATAATTAGCATTATATTATGTGTCTAATGTAGTCTTGAAGCACATATTAATTTAGCATTACAACAGCCATGATACACAAAGGAATTACAAGTATTTTTGCATGTTGATGTTAAGTGTCAATTGTTTGGCACAAAAAAACTGTTGATGAGCTCTGTGACAGTGTGTCAGTGTGAGGATGTAAAGAGGGGCACTACATGACCTCTGACATGTCAAATAGGTGTAGAGCTGTTGCCTCTAATTATGTGGTTGGTTTTTGGACAACTTTACGATAGTGACATGGAGGAAGAGCAGTACACCTGAACATGAATCAAGAGGATTAACAGTAGTTAAGTTCTACCAAACTGAAGTGTGTACAGCAGTTGATGCACAGATGCACAGATGGTAAAAGGCAGGTAGGAGCATAGTACGATCCGGTGTCCTGACAAGAAAAAACAGATTATGAGACCAATATGTTGTACACCTTGAACACTACTGTAGTATGCTATTGCAAAACATTGCCTGATCTGACTAGTCTATGGTTGCAATATTCAAATGGTAGAAAATTTTAAAACAATGTAAACATGTGAAAGCATGGATCCATCTATCTTTTAAAGCACTGGTGGTGATGCAATTATGTAGGGGATATTTTCTTGCCACATTTTGGACTCTCTTTTACCTATTTTGCATTATTTGAATGCCACAGCATACCTGAGTACTCTTGGTGATAATACCCATTGCTCTCTGGCCACAGGGTAGACATCTTGTATTGGCTACTTATAGCAGGATAACATACCATATTATGTTCTCCAATGGCCCCCTAGATGTCAATCCAACAGAACCCTTCTTCTATTTTTTTATAGGATCATTAAGACACTAAATGAATTGTGGACATTGAACTGTAGTTATAAATGTGTTTATGTATGTGTTAAATACCAATGAATAAATGTATTATACTGCTTATACAGTTCATACAAGTTTTGTACCTTTGTCAAGACATTATGTAATTTAAACTTAATTTTGATTTTGATTTTGGACTTTGACAAAAAAAATCAATCGATTTTGATTGCAGGGGCTATGGATGGATGTGTATGAATACAGATGGATACTGAAATCATTGTTGAGAAAAAGAATTTCTACAGTCTAGAAAGCTGAAAGCCCCATGAAAAATGTAAATAAGCAAGAAAAAAAACTATGGGAAAGCTTTTGTAAACATGAAAAAATATATAATTTGATTTTAAAAAAATTAAGCAAAATTCTATACAGGAAACTTTTCCATAGAAAAAATTAAAAAATAATTTGATGACTTAATGAAATTTTAATTATTAATTTTTTTATTTAATACAAGTACATTGCTGGTGATGTCTGTATTTTCTAACATAATCTTGGGTTGGTGGGGTTCTGCTGACAGAGAAATATGATTATCATGTGCATTTAACAATGTTATGGCTCTTCCTCCTGTCCTCCAAAGGCCTCAATGACTCAACTGACCAGAAAGATTGTTTTTGATTTTATAAAAAAACTTTTGACTCAATTGCTGCCAGTTTAATACAAAAAAATTATTAACAATTTAATTTTCAAAAAAAATTTAAACCCATCCTAAGCACTCTACATATTTAAATTTAAACATGCGCCTAAAAATAAATCTAAACATAAATTATTCTTAAATTAAGCTGTCTAGAGATATTAAGGCTTATTAAGGCTTCCAATTCAGTCTTCTCTCCTTCCCAGCTTACAACTTTTACATCCTTTGTTATCTTAGACTCCAGCTGACCTTTTTATTTTTTTAGTTCGTACACTTAAAGAGGACACTTCAACTCATTAATGGAAACTAAACTGCCAGATCATTCAGAGTTTTCACTTCAAAGAGCCTTAATTTGGGAAACAAAAGTTTCTCAACTGCACAAATATAGGTCAAGAGATCTCACAGAGGTAGTTCATTCATTGGTAAGATTCACGTTTGAAGCAGTAAAATGTTTTGTTCATCATGCTCAGTGGCCTTTGTCCGTAGCTGACACCATGTTTACAGCGATAATCTGGGTTGTAGTTTGTCATTGCTAAAGTAAACGGAGTCATGTTTGTGTTTGGCTGCAGACAGAAAGTCTGTTTGCCAGACAGAAAAATCTTTTAGGTCTTCTATCTGTGGGAATGGAGCCCTCCTACAAACAGTCAGATGACGTGAATAGATGTTCTTCTTTAGCTTGTGTGTCAAATAAATGCAAGGCCAACAGACAAAGTTAATTTAGGAGATAATCACATAAAATTTGAATATATCTTTTTTTACTGTCTTTAAAATGTTAAAATGTGATTGGGTGTACATTATATTACATTGCAAATACTGAAGTTCAAAATACATCATGCTTTGGAAGGATAGGAAGAAACATTTCGTAGAAAACATTTTCATTAACTCATGAGAGAAATGGATGAAACAAACTTAAAAGTGAACAGAAATTAAGGCAAAAATTATGTAAAAATATGATAAAAGTAGTAAAGAAGGATTTCTTGCAACAAAGTCTTACAAAAGCAAATCTATTTTGTCTGTGCTTGCATCAAAAACCGGATGAATACATACAGATCATCTAAATAAAATGGGTGGTCGGATCGGATGTGAGAAATCAAAACAACAACAAATTAACAATGTACAATACAATGTATAAGCTTATTCTAACTTCTGCAACTCATTATCAAGTAAAGCTTTTGTTGACTATCAAAGACAGAATCAGAAAAAGGCTATTTCATTAGGCAATTTTTCTTTAACATTTGGTCATAAGTCATAACTAAAAAAGAGATCATGCAATTTTTTGGAATTTTTTTTCAAAAACTCTTGATGTCACAGATCATTTAATAACACAGTTAAGAAGCAATTTGACTAAGCATATGAAAACATTTAAATGTGTGTAAGGCAAATAGGTTTACAATCAGAATATCAGAGGTATAAATGAAGTCATTTCTTTGACAAGAAATTTCATAGGTTCTCATTGGTGACTAGCGGTGCAACGGGAAACAAAAAGGATCTCAAACCAAAGTCTGCTATAAACACTCATGAATGCCATTAGAAAAGACAGGCTTGAATACACGGCCACAGGTGTGATTTAATCATAATAAAAATATATATTTAGGAGAAAAAAATGTAAACGTTATTACTGTTTCTTACACCTTTGGTTTAAAAAAAAAGGCATTTCTGGTTTTGAGCAGCAAGCACTTCATTAAAGAGCAAAGCTCAGACAGCTGGATGTCAGTGGATTGTCAGTTTATTTGTGTGTTTCAGTCACACTGCTCAAACAGAAACACTGCTCTGCTGGACTTCTACACTCCTACAACAGCTGAGGTAGACAGTGTCACAGGTCTGCAGAGGAAACATCACTGACCCACAGAAATTCAATGTTTGTACATTGTTTTCCACACTGTTTCCAAAAGTATCTAAGCTTTCAGAAAGCAAAGCACTGTCAACATTGACAGACTGATGGGTCACTTCCTAACTTGTTCAGATGGTTCACTGACACTACCTGGAGGTTTTAGGGAGATGTATGGCACCAACAAAACAGGACAAATACACTTTTAGCCATTTTCATTTCACTACATATTGGTCTTCATTAAAGGAAATCAAGGTTTTAGGGTTCTAAATGTCCATCAATTACAGTGTGACATTCTCTACAAAAAATAAAAAAATAAATACAATATGAAAACAAACATAAGGCTTTCTATGACAGGTTAATGAATGTGGTATAGAGTTAATGATTCATTTAAATTTATTCCACTTAAGGTCATGTAGTCAATAATTAGTAAAACTCCAGTCTTCAGTTTCCTTTCAAATAGTTTCTCAAAAGAAACTGCTGGTAAATGTGTATTAGAGTTTTTATTAAGGGGTTGGGAACTACATATACACTAGTAACTTGTGGCACTTTTTCGGCCCTTTTAAGAGGTCATCAATTCAAGCAGGTGATTTGTAGTAACAAGATCACAATTGTTGTATGACCTTGTCCACGTCAGCTACTGGGCAAACTCCAAATTCCTCTCTAAACTTGAGAGCCCACTTTAACCACAAATATGGCATAGTAAATTTATGTCATATAATAACAGCATGTGAAAAAAATGGACCAAATTCTAATGAAAAGAGAACAACTTTAAAAAACAAGTCTTATTACTGGTTGTAATAAATGCAATACTGCTTTATGTTATAATACTAAGAATGTTGCAATACACAGGTTTTAACCATAACTGTGATATTAAAAAATGAAATGCTGATGTATTGATATTGTGCTTACACACATATAATTAGATGTATCTATGTACATAACATCACATATGTACACAACACAACATCTATTAAATACTTTCTCTTTTTTTGCTTTCTCACTTTGTTACAATAGGTGGTGTAAGTTTAGGATGAATTTGACAATTTTTTCTTCTTTTTTAAAGATATCGTAAATTAGTGAATATAGTAAATTCTTTAGGCCACTATAATCTTACAGTAAAATCAGATATCATGACAGCCTTTGTCAGTACTGTAATCAACAAAGAGACATACATAAACACAATGTAAATATGTTGCTAATGAATTAATGTTTAGGTTCATTACTGTAAGCAGGAGTAGTGGTGCTGGCGTTGTCATAGAGTTGTAAAAGTTAAAGGAATTTTGGAAAATATGCTTACAGGACCTGTCTTTTTCACATTGTTTAGTATAGATTATAGAAACGAGACAAAAGTTAATTAATGAACTTTAGATGTTTTGAAAGTCTTATTCTTAACTTTTGATAAATCTAGCCAAACACTCCCTTTTTCCAGTCTTGGTGCTAAATAGGCTAAATGGACAAATATGAGAGTGGGAGCTTCTGTTTTCTCTAACTGTAGGCAAGAAGGGTAATAAGCATATTTCCTTCACTTTTCAGCTACATCTTCAAATATATGACTGGAAAACCTGTCACACAAGCGCTGTGAAAGTTTCACAGGCCCCAAAGAGTCTTATCCAACCTTGGGTGTAGTCTGTTGTATAAAAGATGAGAATTCCTTGATCCCACCAAAGGGGACAGAGCTGTTTGTCTGAAATGTAAAACTGTTGTGCTTAAAGCTGCTTCTTTTGAAGTGTCTGGTCAACCATTATGGCTCAAAGAGTCCCAGAGCTTCAATGTTAACACTAAAAACCTCCCTCAGCCCCAAAACTTTGAGAGCACCTCCAGAAGAGATAGATACTGTCCCTTCAAAATAATATAGACAGATAATCCCTATTGTTTAGGATTTTGGCATGCTTTAAAACAGACTTAACAGAAAAATCCTGTCTGAAGAGAGAGTAGGGGAATTAAAGATGACAGATACACGCTGATTGAGGCTAAATTGAGTTAAGTTTCCAAAAATGCTTGTTTTTCATTTTATGCTAGATTTCTACATCTAAAAACATAGAGGTATGTTGGAAATTGATCATAAAGAATGATGTTAATTCATCTTTCTCTTAAGAAGACACCTGAAAGTGTTGGAACTGGCCAAAGACTCAATCTAAAGCTCTCACGCTGCATTTATAATAAGTACAGTATGCCTCTCCCCTTGTGACAACTATAAAATGTGCACTTTTCTTCATTTTTGCTTAAAGCTTCAAGTTTGTCTGCTGTAGGATTAGTTCAGTCTAATAGAAAAATCTGATGCATAGTTCTTCAGAAATCACATTCATTTGTTAAACTGTACTTCAGCCTTTGACTATATATGATATGTTTCATTGCTTTGGCATTTTCTGACATTCTCCCAAAGAGGGCAGTCATTTCTATCTTGGCTAAAAACACATATATGGTATCTCAGTTCTTAGCAGGCTCAGTCTGAGTCTGTTTGTCTCTCTTTCAGTCTGTTAAGTGGGACAGACTCTCCACTTTTGCACAGTGCGTCCCCCTGAGCCATCTCGTGATCTATCATCTTCTGGCTGACGTCCTGGTCCTTGCTCAGTGCCTCCTTCTTCTCTCTCCTCTTGCGCCTGGCCTCCACCCAAGGTATCAGGCACAGCACGGCACCTCCAATGATTGGGGGGATGCCTGCCAGGTAGAAGGCCACATCATAGCTACCCAGTCGGTCCCTCAGGAAACCTGTAACCAGAAACAGGGAGAGAAAGAAGGACAGACTTAATCATGATTTCACTGGGCTCAGAAAAAAAAAGACTGGTTAACATAAATCCTTCTTTAAGTGCAATATCTACATAGCAGAAGGAATTACTGCTGTATAACACACTGAGGACATGGGTCATGGGGTGTAGTTTGGCCTGTGGTTTGACCCACACTCATAACAATGACCTAACCAGAGACTGTGAGGGTTATCAACAACCAGGATAATCTAAAAGGATATCTCTGTATCTATTTTTACCTTACTGGAATTTAATCATACTGATGCTGTCTGGGGCTCTGGAACCATGTATGCATCCTGCTGCTGACAGTGAACATGTGGGCTCAATGTAAGCTGATGGCACTGGGTCTTCACTTTCATCTCTATGTTAATGTTTTTACATACTTATGTCACTTGCAGTAACTTCAGAGACTGAAAACAACCTACTCTCTTAAAATTCACATAAATTAAAAACCCAGTTTCCACAAATCAAGATGTCATTTTTGAGAATACCAAATCCCTCCTGCACTAGTTCAAGAATTATCTTTTTACACATGCACATATGCATCACACAGACTTCAGGAGGGGAAATAATCCAGTGAAATCAGGATGGCAGAGATGATCGACAGCCCTGTCTTCACAATTATAAATTTTCAAAATCTGATTTTAACTGAACATGAAGTCATGTAAATCTGAATAAGGTAGTCTCCACGGTGACTCACAGCACAGCTGATTATTGAACTGCTGCATGTCAATGTGGATCTTGCGGTAAACAGGTTACTACAGTTCATGCACATGTCTTTTTCATTTCCTGCATAACTCAGTTTCTCTCACTAACAAGGTTTCTCTTGTGCATCTGAACATTTCTGGAGAGAGTCACTTGTTCAGCCAGAGGGAAGTTCAAACCCTGTGTCAGCAAGCATTCACTGAATCTATAGCTGACTCAGACCTCTGACCTCTCTTGTTGGGGAAAGTTTAATAAATGTCACACATACTGTGTCTCTTTCTGAGGAAAACAGCCCCCTTCTCTTTCAGATAGTTCAAGCACTCTGCATATGATGCTCATGTGAGCTGATGTACCAGCAACCATGCACCTCTACTCACTTACATTTCAGTGTTGAAGAGGTCACATATATCCTTGAAATATGGACATAACTGCCTCTAACAACCACAAGAAGGCAACAAAACACTAGGTGGTGCAAAAGAGCTACAAATAAGATGAGGACTTTTCTTTGTTATCTTAAGATAGAGACTAAGAGCATTACTTGAGTGCTGTAGGAATTCTTTTTGTCCACCAGCAAGAGATGATCTGTTAACAGGATCAGAGGGGAAATGAAGATGCTGGGCTCGAAACTGCAACCAAAAAAACTTGCATATGCATATGCGAAACTTGCATATGCAACCACAATTTAAGCACAACATGATTGCTGTGGCCTTTCCTTCCACTTCTCTATAAACGTTACTGTAATAAGTGACCAGTGGTTGAACAGTAATGTCTGGTAAGAGATGCAGTGTACAAATCAACCACTGTTCTTTTCAATCCAACTCTTATATAACCAATCAAACATCATCTTATTATGCTTAATTTCTAATGCTGATTTTCGATTGGTTAATATTAGCCTTCTGTCACAATCTTTTACTGTGCTAACTAGCACAAATTCAGAGGAGCTGAACAGAAAAGATGAAGAGAACAAACGTTAATCGAGGGTGTAGTGCTATTTTTATTAATGCGTGAGTGCACCTATGATGCATGGGCATTTATGCACGCACATGGCTAACTCTTCTCAAAGGGTGCATAACCACTGCTTCTACTGTTTCAAGTTTATGTAATATTCTTCAACTGTAAAACACGATCAAATGCTTTATGAATAGTTTAATCATATTGATTTTTAACATGATAATCTGATGATAAATGAATATCAGGATACTATGGTAACGGCGCACCTGACAAAACATGTTAATTGGTGACTGATGGCTCATGCGCACAGTGTGCATAGGCCGCCTGGGCCACATTGCGGCGCGTGTGTGTGTGGCTTTGCTGAGCTGATTTGTCTTGCTTGAGTGTTTCTGTTCAAACAAAGCATCTCAGCTGCATGCAAAATGTAGCTTAGTGCAATAAGTGGTGGAATAGTTGAATAAATCTGCATAAAATGAGTAACTTAAGTTTGTACAGTAGTACAGCATTGAGTAAAAGTACTTAAAGTCCCCCCCTTATAGTCAATCAGGTACAGATGTAATAAAGTGCTCATAAAATAAAATTATTTCACTTTCATTTCACATTTCACTTTCAGTGACTGTGAAGCTGATGCGATAGTGCCTGGAGTCGTTCCTTCTGCTGGTCCGCATTCTAAACAACTTCTACTCTTATATTACCTGCAATGGGTGGTCCAACAGTCATGGGTACAGACATGAGGCCCAGCAGGAAGCCGATGGCCTGAGATACGTCTTTGGCCCCCACCAGTTCAAAGGCAATAGGGGCCATGATACAGATGAAGCAGCCGTCAAACAGACCCATCAACAGGCACACAGCGATAAGCCCACCAAAGATGCTGCACAGAGGGATCATCATGGACATGAGGCCAATGACCAAGAAGGAAGTCACCTAAAATGACAAGACAAAGGAGTGTATACACATAAAAACTGTCCTTCATATTTGTACTTGTTATTTGATGGTTTTATGATAATTATGACTGCAAGTTTTCATTTTTGTGGTTTTCTTTTCAGGATTGTTTTTCCTTTTGAAGTTTAAGTTTGTGTGAGGTTCACTAAAGAGTTTAAGTATCATATGACTATTACATGATCATCTTAGTCTTGTTCCAGAGAGTTTTCAGTGGTAAGAGCTTTCTTATGTAAACAGGGGAAGCAAAGTCCAAATGAAATCACATTTAGTCATCATCTTTTGTAGCAACATTTAATTTGTAGTGATATTCAATTTAAACACTGTTTTTTTCTAGTGTGTTGACTATACCTTTTAATCATAAAGGGGAAAAAAAACAGAAAAAAAGGTCATTGGGGGGATATATATATTCAGCACTGTAGCCAGGCTGACTAAGAGTCATAACTCTATTGAACCCTGTATTCCTTTAACACTCAACAGTAATCACTTTCTGAGCCTCTTTAATGATAAAATCACGTTTATAAGACACAAAATCTTTCACCTTATACCCTCCACTGGCATAGATTTATTCCTCAACTTGGAAACCTCAAAAGTAGCTATGAAACGAGATGTATATATAAGCTGCTTTTCTCCCATTAACCTTCCACGATTGACTACTACAATTTCTTCTTCCAAACCATCCACTTGTCTCCTAGATCCCGTCCCAACTAGACTGCTTAAAGAAGGTTAGCCCTTAGTTGATACTTTTCTACTAAATATGATAAACCTTTCTTTATCAACAGGGTATGTACCTCAGTCTTTTAAAGTAGCTGTTATTAAACCTCTTCTTAAAAAGCCAAGTCTTGATTCTGGGATCTTAGTCAACTATAGACCTATATCTAAGCTCCCCTTTCTCTCTAAGATTCTTGAGAAAACAGTCACCAATCAATTGTGTGATTTCTTGCATAGCAACGGCCTATTAGTGGAATTTAAATCAAGCTTCAGAGTACATCATAGCACTGAGACAGCACTGGTAAAAGTAACTAATGATTTTTTGTTGGCATCAGACAGTTAACTTTCACTGTTATGCAGATGATAGCCAATTATATCTATCAATAAAGCCAGAGGAAACAAATCAATTAGCT
>JAPZDZ010000010.1:2549538-2562320 GCA_029783805.1 Acanthurus tennentii
TTTTGGCAGTTTTAATCACTTGTTGCAGAGACTTCCTGTCCTGGGCCGTGCACATCCCATGCCAGTTTGTGATGTTTTCGGTCAGGATGCTTTCAGTCGGTCCTTCGTAGAAGTTGACAAAAACTTGGCATGGGAATTTTGCTTTAAGTTTCCTTAATAAATACAGCCATTTCTGAGCTTTTTTTTACCAGGACAGAGACATGTGAAGTCCATGACATATCTTATGACTTATCATATCTTGTTTGAATTTTGTTTCAGACTGTCTCATAATAGTGTTTCTCAGAAAGCTTTGGCATTTAAATACAAGCTGATCAATTCTTGACAATAATCAGGTCATCTCTGGCCTCCAAAAACTACTGTGCTTTATCTGTACTCCCCACATCACTCTACATTGACAAAAATGATAGTAAATGATGAAATTTCTATCAACTCCAAATTTTAAAGATACTATCCAACATTTTTTTGGAAAGACAACTATTTCAATTGACGGATGCAGCTGCATATATGTGTACCAGAGATTATGAGAGAATGTGGTCTGAATGTTTGCTTTTTGTGGGTATGCTTGTGTGACTTTGATCACGTTTGCACAAGCACACTCACATGTGATGCAACTCCAAGCCTGGCAGGTGACCTTGTAGCAAAGTAGATCATAACCCTTCAAAATAATACATGCAAAAAGAAACATGCACTTAACGTAGACAGAGTGATTCAACTTCTACTTTTGACTTTATCTCTTATTTATAGCTCTAACCTGCACTTCTGTTACATTTCCCATGACACATTTGATCAACAGAACTTTTTGCCGATTAATAATGTTAAGTTAGAGTAGTGTTAAGTTAGATTGATGAATAGCAATGCCAGGGTCAGAGCTAGAGTGTGTTCAGAGTAAAAACCTTTTATTCAACTTGTCTTGTGGCTACTATGCATCATGGTCTTCTGTGGCTGCAAAGGATAATTGTAAAAGACAGGAAGAATTCAGAGAGCTGCTTCATCTGTTTGGGATGGACACTATAAAACTGTTTTTAAGATTACAGCTTGCTGAATTTTTCTCAAGAATTAAAGTCTATCTGATGTGATTTAAATAATAATTTGCTTGACATTGATTTCCTACATAAAAATAAAAGAAAGGCTCTGAAAAGTGTCAGGAAGCATTTTGCTTTTATTCCCCTTTTAATAATTCTGAGCTATAAATCACAGTCTTTTTGGTCGCCCACCAACGCTGCTTGAATTCGGTTAAGTGGTGGAAGAGCTGTGCATCAAAATGGTTAACTAGAGGAACCATTCAAGACATTCAGCCAAAGGCTCTAAGTTGGAAACTGACTCAGGCGAGGACTTAGTTGTGCGTCAAAATTGGCAATTAGCATATGTATCAGAATGGTAAGACTAGTCAGAATTTTATTTATGTTGCTTGTTAGCTTGTTATCTTCTGACAATGGCAGAGGGAGTTAATAGTTGTGCTAAACTGTCACTCTCTGTATTGACAAGTTCACTGTGCACTGGACATTTCAGGTTTCCTTGCCTACAACTGACCTTTGAATGTGATATATACCAAATCTATTTTGTGTGGTTATGTTTTAATATCAAATTTCAACGAAGTACACACATATCAGTCTCATTGGTACAGGAAAGAAAGAAAACTCTCTCTAGTGACAAAATTTGAGAGGATAACAGTCAATATAGTCAATGTCAGACTGACCCTGAATGGAGCATAAAAGAAAAACATATTTTACTGTTGACCCATCCCGTAGAAAGACCAAAACCAACAGTTATAATTGTTATATATAACACCTGCACCTCTCCTGCAATCACAAGAGAAAATTTACACTGTAAAAAAAAAGTTGCTGCAATCAACAGATTACATTATAGTAAAAACAGAAATAAGAACAATAAAACTACGAAATGCCAAATTATCAATGCACTCTTACAAGCTTCTTTAATAGTGAGTTTTAGGAGTGAATTTGCCCTTCATAGCCCCACTGTGCACAAATCCACATTCTCTTTTCTCTCTCTAGTAGACTGTTTAATGGTCATTAAACATCAAGCCCTGCTCCAGCCCACACACAACTGCCCTGCAGGTGCTCCTCATTAAACACTGAAACAAGTTCATTTTCAGTTGAAGCAAATCTCTGAAGAAAAGAACCATTCCTCATACCGCCAATGTCAGTCTGTTATGATACAGCAATAAAGATTCAACAAATGGATGACATGCATTAAGTTTTTGCCTGATAAAATCAAACTTTAAAGGGTTAATTTAAATTCCTGCCATTCTGCCCTTGACAATACAATACCACACCTTATATTGATTCCCTAAACAGCAAACACAGCTATACCTGAAGGCCGCATCTTATCTCAAATCAGTAATACTGGAAAAAGTGTGTGCGTGTTTCAAACAACCTACATTAGACTTTACTCTTTCAATCTTCAGATACGTGCCAGTTTGTTAGTAAAGAGGAAAAACACACAAGGAAATATGGCGGTGTGGCTCTAAAAGGCTGTGCTTGCATTTTGCACAAAGAAACACTGATTAATGCATGCAAACACACCAGATAAAAAAAGTTTAGAGCTGAACAATGTGCTGTTTGACCCGTGCTCTTTTCCTGTGCAGTGTCACAGGCCAGGGCTTGGTCTGAAGTCCTGGGAGGGGGGCTCTGTGTCTGGGGAAGCACGGGTGCTGGGCTATACAGCCAGGGGGGCTGCTAAGGCTTCAGCCAGGTCCCTGCATTATCCCAGTAGCAGACATAGGAGAAAGGTGGGGAAAACACAGGCTGGGTTCCCTGGGACAAGCTCATCTTCCTCCAATAACAGAAACATGGGGCCCTATCGTACACTATCCACTGTGCACCAGTGGTGCATTGGGCGGGGAAGGTTTCAATTTATTTAGGGGAGTTTCCAGGTCAACCTTTGCCACCTGCCCCGCCCAATGCGCCACTGGCGCACAGCAGATAGTCCTGTTAGCTGTGTAGAATCATCTCATCAATTCATGGGTGTTTCATGGGTGTTTCTTTGGCCAAAAATGCATGAACCAATCAGAGAATCCGCTCTCATTCGCTTTAGAGAGTGGCCCCCCTTCAGTAAAATGGTTTAGAAACCAAACATTTCCATGTTTTGTCATATCTATGTCTACGATATATATCTACACTATTTTCGCCTGCACATGCAAACGCGTACATACAGAGGTACGCACCTAAAAATTAAATTCATTTTGTGAATAGAATACATGTGGTAATTAATGGTTGATGGAATGTTTTTCTTTCAGCCGCTTGTTGATACTTAATTTAAACGCAGAAAGGCGACTCAGTGGTGAGGAGACAGAACTCTTGGCTCAGGGTTCATGTTATAGATAATTATTATTTAATCTTTGTTTTTCTGATCAAATAAATACGCTGACAAGAACAAGGAAGTTTGCTCCCGCTATCAGTGACCAATCTGTTAAAGACAATCCGACAGTTGTGATCCTGTCCAGTTAATTTGGCATTATGAATACAATCATTCCTAATTTTAATTTTAACGTGAGGGGGGCTCACATAAATGAAAGGTGTGTGTGCATCTTGGCCAAACGTGAGATACACACACTCCCATACGCACGCTGTTTACTTCAAAATGTATACTATGTGATGGAAAATGTTTTCAAAGTACACTTTACTAACTGTACTAAATATGTCCAAAGCACACTTAAATATTTTACACTGCTGAGAGGCTGTTTTACATCTGATTCCTGAGTTTAGACCAGGTTCTGGCTGGTCTAAACTCCTGGTGCATTTGACCTCATTCTGCTGGGTGTACGATAGCAAAAGCGCCAGGACACGCCTCCATTCTGCCTTCATTCTCAGACCCTCTGCCCCTCAGCACACAGACCCGGCGCAAGTGGGTTTGCTATTGTACACTTGTGGCAAAAATGACACTTGCGATGGGTGTATGATAGCAATGACACATGCGCCACTGCCGCACTGCATTTGTGCCGGGTATACGATAGGGCCCATGACGTCCAAATAAACAGTCACCTCTTGAGTCTGTCCAATGTGTCCTGGCTCTGCTCTCTATCTTTTCCAAAAAAAATGTCTTCTTTGAAATCTTATTTTCCTATCTTGAGAATTAAAGGGAGATTCAGAGAGAGTGACAATTGTTTACAGAACTTTAGCTTGACTGAAATTGGAGCTGAAAATCCAATCTTCTTGTCATATTAGATACATTCATCAAGACCACATAGCAGAAATATCTTATTTTGGCACATGCTGCTGTTACTGAATTACAAGATGTACAGTTTGTGACATTCAGTTACTTTAAAAGCTGCAAGCGTTACTTCAGAAATGTAAGACTATCAGCATTTGACTAAGGTGGTCAGTTGTAGGACATGAAAAAAAAACAAAAGTGGTTTAGGTTTTTAACATATTAACAATACCAGAAATTAACTAGAAGTTACTCCATGAAATTTTGACAATTAGTCTTAAAATTTTCAATAAGTGGATCCCCACAAGGACGCACACACGCCATTACACTGATTGACTGTTGGTGACTGTAACATACAAAAAAACACAGCCAACATTAGCATTACAAAGATGGCAGTATCACGTGATAAAGAATAGCAAACTATGCGCAGGTATGAAAGAGGAAGAGTGGTACCTGGCAAACATGCATATAAACAATGTAGGTCTCAAAATATTCAAAGAGCTTAGCAATATTTAATGAAAGGGAAAATGCTTTGCTTTGTTAGGCTTTAGGGACATATGAGGGTTGTGTGAGAAAAAAAAGAGCTAAATTATATATAAATTACTCCAAAGGGTACATTACCTAAGGCTAAATAGATTACAGGTAAATATGTCTACACTTTTAATTTCATATTAAGTAACAATTCTTTTTTCAAGAATGTTTCAAAAGGAACCAGGTAAAAAAGCAACACAGGTTATTTTATTAACACCAGAGGAATAGACTATGAAGTAGGTTCAACATACCCAGGATATCTTTCAGTTGTCTGACTTCACTAAACCTAACAAGCAAATCCCGCTTCATTGTGCCTGCCTCAGATCTATCCCTGAAACCACAACAATAAAGCTCTGCTCAGCTGGAACAGACATTTCTTAAAGTCAAAATCAAATCGCTCATAAAAATTTGCACAACATTCCAGATTCTTTTTATTTGGGAACACAAAGTTCAAGAGTTGAAACTTGTGTACTGACACTATTTTCAGGATATGTTGCCTAAACCATTTATTTTTCTAAAGCAGAACCAACAGACTAAAGGCACCACTGAAGAATATATATTAGTTTTTTAAAAGGCATCAGCCAGCAGATCTAGCATCATTGCGAAACAGCAGAACACAAATTTTGGTCTGAAAAACATTACCAAACACAGTAGTTTTAGTATTTTTTTAATCTTTAGATATAACTAGACATCAAACTATTTAATTTATTTTCTTGAATAAAAGATTTAAATTTCTTAAGAGTGCTTGTCCTTACTTGTATCTTTCAAATTGGCAAAGTTATATATGCTGTTTGTTTCTGAATACTGCAGGACACTGTAAGAGTCATAAATCATCTAACAGTGAAACTCGGTCCCATCGCGAATGCCTGGAAAATCCTGGCTGGGTTTAGACTTTCCTATCTCTCACCTTTCACTCACGTTACTAGTATGTGTTTTGATATGTTTTCTCGAAGCTCCCTCGTTGACCTCTCTTCTTCACTCACCCCTTGAGCCAACAAATACATACAAAACATGGAATTTGGATACTGGGAAACCGCGCAATGAAAATCTTCTGTTACCTCTTATATACTGTTATTATTCATCAAGCTGACCTTTGGCCAGAGATTGGAATGATGACACCCAGAAAAAAAGATGGTTTATGTTTGTATGAAGGTCAGTAAGAAAGAAGGGAATGCAAACTTACCAAGTGAACATAAGGCACAAAGTAGCCATAGAGAGCTGCAGGGACTCCAAAGGCCCAAATGCGATATCCCAAAGACTTCCAGATGTTGATGTTGAAGATCTGGCTTATGGGTGGGATCCGGCTGCCAGTGGGGCTGTTGTTGACATTGACTGGCAGCAAGGGCCTATAGGTGAAGCCAGCCAACATCAGCACAAACATGAGGATGCAGAGGATGCGCATGGTGTTGTGGAGGCCTACTTTCTCCAGCAGGCCCGACAACACGAAGGGCAGGGTGATGGTAAAGATGCTGCTGCCAGCGGTCACAATGCCATTCACCAGGCCCAGGCGCTTCTTGAAGTAGTGTCCTAAGATGACCAGACTGGGCTGGTAGGCAAAAGAGCAGCCGCAGGCAAAAACAATGCCATAAGTGAAGTACATAGGGCCAAGAGACCTGTGAGGAAATAAAACAGCAAAATACATCACTCTACAGTCTTTGACTTACTGCTAATGTGAATGCATGAACCAAAAGAAGCAACTGCTAATTTGCATTAGTGCTTCTAAACCAGTTCTCACTGCACTGGCTGTTAGAAAAGTTGTCAAACTTCTCTAGAGTCATGTAAGGTGATTTATACAACTCAGTGTTCTTGCTACAGGGAATATTTATCAAATGGATATGCAGGTGAAAACATTTTAGAAAGTAACAACAAGAGTAATGAAGCTGTCCCTTGCTTTTTTTCATCAGCTGCACATTTAACAAGAAAAATAGACCTACTAACTGCCGATGCGCATATGTTTGAAAAAGTAGGGTCATTAAGAGTCATCCTGTCCCCAAACTTTTGCTGCCTACTTATTTAACAACAGCTTAAGTGAAGCTGTTTAATCTAATGTAAATGGGACTTCCTAATTCACTTGGGTGGTATTTAGTTTCTCATACCTTGGGGAATAAAGGAGGAGGAGAACATAATGATAGTTGTTGCCATGCCAGATTCTGAAACACTGGTGGACTGAGAGAGGGTATAATGAGGGTGGTGGCAAACTGACAGTATGACAAGACAGACTGGTACAGAATTTTTGCTTTTCTAAGATATTATTATTCACTACATCATTTCAATGCAACATCTCCTTATCAGGTTATTAGAAAGAGGAACATCTATATTTTTGACTACTTTGAAAATTGACACCTTTGGTATTTTTAAATAGCCTGATATTCCTTGATACCACCAAAGCCTACTTCCTAGAGAAATAAAGCTTATAAAGAGCACTTAAATCTGCTCACTCCTGTAGTAGACTGCCGGGGCTCTCTAAAAACTTTCGGACTTATCTTTACAAAGGAAAAGAAGGAGTTTATTTAGGATTTTATTGCTTTAATTGACTACATTTATTATTAACATCGATCGGACAGCTCCATGAAATATTGAAAAACTTCTATCTAAAAATAGAAGTATGAGGTGAATTATATTGTCCAGAAGAGGTTTCAAAGTCTTTTTGATGTAAATAAGGTGTGAATGAGTGTCTGCTTCAGAAAATAAGTTACTGACATGGAGACCACATGACTAAGAAATCTTGCACCTTTAACTGTCAGCTGCAGAATCCAGCTGTCAGCTACACCTGAGCTTGTGAATCTGATAATCACTTGACCAGATATTATTTAAGTGTTTTATTTCTTAATTATTGCACTTAACACCGATAATAAAGCTTTGTTTGGATCACATACATTTTTGCATTTGAGTGAGTATCACTCTATTGTTGACAATTAAGGAAAATTATTTAATTATTTACCCTGTTTTTTGGGGAAATCAGTTTAGCTTAGCTGAACCATGGAGGTCACTTTTTACCAGTTTAATGAACTGCTGTCTCTTTGCCCATAAGTCAGTAACATTGCATGACCTTATGCTCACTGAAAATGTATTTACAAGGATACAAGGAAGTTTATTGGTCATTATACAACAAAGGTGGCATAATGATATTTGAAATTTATAAAAAAAAATCATAAACATATTTCTGTGTAATGTTCATATAGATTACATCCAACTTACAACTACATTATTTTATGCGACCAGTTTAACTGCATCAAGTATTTTTTACTTTCAGGCCCAAATAGATGTGTCCAAGACAATGAAATTTCAAAAATGATTTGCACCTTTTCTGTTATATTGTGTAATACAATTAAACAGTTATGAAGTGGTTGTATTCTGATGTTAGTTGTTAATTAAGGATAGCTGATAGGTTATCAAATATGTTGTTTTACTTTTAAATATGGTACAATGTTCCTTTGGATTTTCACTTCCTATTGCCTCTTATATTGACTGACTAATTAGAAATAATGAAATAATAATAAAATAATAAATAATAACTCAGATTCTTCAGATATAGATCCTTCAATACTTGTTGATAAATAGACTAAATTACACGTGAAGTTTCTCTATGTTTTCTTATTATTCCCTTATATCTTAACAAATGAATCTCACCATTAGGCAAATTAATGGCTATTCTGGATGATTGAGCTGTATAACATGATATTCTTCTGCAAATGAAGTTAGCCCTGGTGTCATTGAATTGTAGGTGCTCACATTATTGTTCCACTGAGCACTTAAAAAACTTCTTGTCCATGTTGGCATGACATTGACAGATGGGTATCTCCATCTGCTTAGAGAGATCAAGTGATATGATCAAAAAACCTTTAAGCAGCCAAGAGGCGTGAAATATGAATTAAAAAATAAAAAGCCATGGTTCATGTAAATTCTTTCTCTACGTGGAGCTATTACGGAATTAGAGAGAGATTATCAGCTTGTTTAACTCTGTGACCTACAGCTTTGCTGTTCTGGGTTTCTTAGTATATGCAAACTATGAATCGCAGAATCAATCTGTTGGCCAACTGATATCTTAACTGACTTAGATTACTCTCTACCCAAATCACCTTGTAGAAGAAGGTGTCATGTATATCGAATGCAGCTGTGACACAATGTCATTTTGAATTGAGAAACTTTTCAAAAAACATTTTTCTTCCTTACGTGACAAAGGAGCTGGCTAGTAAGCCAACGAGGCCAACAGCAGCGCCGCCCACTGCAGTAATTCTACATCCAAGGATGTCGGTGAAGACGCTGACAATAGGAGAGCATAGGAAGATCATCCCCATGGAGAGGGAGCCCACCCACGCTGCAGGAGACACAGAGCAAAAAAGCAAGAGTCACTGAATGTATGAGAAAATCTCAAAACAAGCTCTTAGCCAAAGAGATAATAATTTCACCCTCAAGACAAAAAGATGTTCAAGACACCAAACAAGACTGTCTCCAGGAAGACGCTGACTACCAAACAAATCCTAGTGATGCATTAATAAAAGACGACTGTTTGTATTCAAGCACACATTAAATCATTGGCACAACTGTTTCCCCATACTCTGCATACATGCTCACACGCACACGCAGACAGACACACATACACATAAAAGTGTGTTTGTTCCAGGAAATAACAATGGGTTTCCTTTTTAAGTTCTTGTTCATTAATCACAGTCTTCATTGTTAGCATTTGCATCCATTTGTTTATTTAATGTTGAAGGAAAAATGTTTGGTAAGAGCCACAGAGGCACCACAGAGCTGCAGCAGCAAAAACACACATTAAGAAGACAGGAAAGCATGATCATGAAAAAACTTAGGCATGATCTCAACACTAAGCACAAAGATAGCATCTATGCAAAGGTATCATCTACCTCCTGGGTAAAGCATGGTGAAACACCTCACTTAACTTCCTCCCCTAACTCTAACCCTTTTGCAAAAAAAAAAAGGTCCAGGGAAAGAAAACATCTCATACGTATGCCAGTCAAATGAAAGTTCCACCAGTTGTATACATACTTGCCAGTTAAGTAGTGAACAGGAGCACTCTATGGCCTTTGAAAACAATTGTATAATAACTCCCGTGGCTCTGGAGGAGCTTGGACAAAGTGAAATAAAATTACGCTAATAATGACATTTGGTTATCTCAGCCTTTACCTAAAAGTTATACAATCAGATATTTATGCTGCTTCAATTAAAACCAATATTTCATTTTTTCTGTTTGTTGCAAATTCCCCTTTCTTTATAAATACATTCATCCCTTTTATGTTGTCATTTTACCCAAACCTATTTATCAGGTTTTTACAAATCTCTCGTATGCTGCTTTACCTGGGCTCACTTAGCAACCACATTAAAGCTAGAATCTATCTTTTCTTTTTTTCTGAATTTCCAAAGGGATACATTTTTGATTGTGAGTTAGATCTCTTTCCTAAAAGTGTCAGTAGAGCTACAGCTGTGATAATCATAGCAACCACACGAAACATCCGCAGTATAACTTAATGCTTGGTCAGCAGTCTCCTGTAAGTCTGAGGTTAAATGCTATTGTCACATGCTGCTGACAAGACCTCTATGTTAAGTGGCATATGACATATTATGGCAATGTGGTTAGGCAATTCTGTGATAGTAGCAAAAGGGCTTGATCATTGTGGGATTTATCAGCGGAAAAAAAAACGAAACGAAAGAATTTTTTTTGTAGATAACTGAAGGCAGACTCAGAAAACAGAACCCCTTAAAATTTTGATTTATTTTAAGAAAAACAGGAGAGCAGGTATGTATCCACATATGCTGGGAGCAGCAGAGGTGAATCTTGAAATGTGTCAGAAACAGAAGCAGTGTAAAAGCTTTACATTTTCTGGTTTTTACTCTTGTTAAGGAAAAGAAGCAAAGATGAAGATGTGGAATGGAAAAACAAAGTCACAACGCTGACACAACACAGAAGTACACAAATTGTGCAATCCCCAGTGAATCGCCCTTTGACCATAGAGAGGATGAGGAAGCCAGGAGTGAGTGGCATGTTTGGGAAGCAACGAGTGCTTGTGTCAGTTTAGATCTCTGTTGAAATCACATATCCCACACAAGATAGTATGACAGCATTTAAGTTAGAGGGTAAATGACAAGCCTGAATATATGAAACAGCACATACAGACAAAGCTGTTTTTTCACTTCTGAGGTACAGTCAGAGGACACTTGTGGGAGAATGTGAGACAGCTGGAGTTTGAGTGGTTTTATTGTTAGTTTTTTATGAGTTACAGACAACCACTGTGTCAGGTTTCAGGGTTAAACTGGTGTCACTGCTGTGTACATGTTCTCTCTGAATCCTCATCTCTCCACATGCTCTTGGAGAATTATGCACTCTCAAGTTTCTCCATAAGATAAAGGTTATGGAGCAGTACAGAAGCTCAGAACAAAAACACCGTGCTAACATAGGAAGATTAATCATAACGGTGAGAAGCTTCTCCCTCAGTCAAGGGACTGAATTAGAAGATTGGCTGTGAGGTCATGATGGAGAACCCAGATGCCACTGTGCCACAGTTTAGGTTGTTTGCCCCATATGTTCGCCTTCAAATGGCTCAGAATGTTACAGGAATACTTAGCATTAACAGTTTGACCCTGGGGATGAATTTATGGTACATTACCCCACAATAATCAAAGAAAACCACATGCACATTAGTGTGCAGTGTTCTGTTTTTGCGCAACAGGAACAGCCTAGGAAATTTTTCATTGTTGTAGTTACACTGCTCATGCTCAGTGCCTTGCTCTAGTTTTTATCTGTGAGCCAACATTCTGTCATAGCTTCTTAGGATCTATTCCAGACACTGTAGTCAGAAAATACACCAAATTCAATGGGGTCCACTCAGCCTGGTCTCATATTTTTGGGGATATCAGCCTGCTTTAAGCTACATAATGTAATAAATGGCAGTGAACAGGGCAAAAAATCCCTCAAGGACAACAGGAAATTGCTCCTGTGGTTTCATCTGCTGCCTCTCTCGATTTAAAAGCATTTACGCTTCAGACAAAGAGGAATTCCAGATTTGAAAAAATGTAATATCAGGATTCTCTCTGTCCCAGTGACATCCAACGTTAGCCACGGGCCCCACTTGAACACTGACAGATGAAGCAGAGTTGCCCTAAGTCGTCTGTCTTGCTTTTTTGCTTTGTTAAAGACTTTTTTCTGGAAACCCCTCTGCTGTGAACCTGTTCACCCTGCATCGACTGAACCTACAGTGGTGAAAACTACATCTGCCCCTTGTGAGCCAGACAAAAGAGATTCAAAGCCACTGAGAGTTCAACCACAGATTTTGAACTCAAATCTTTTGTGTTCAACATGCTTTAAAGATGTCCAGTCTTCTGCTAATTAGCACTACTGCTAAGTCTAATTAGCAGTAATCATGTTGTTTAACCTGTTGCCAAGAACAGTGGCTCCAAGCTCTTTTCATCTGATGTACCCTGACAGCTGTATAGACTGCCTACTAATAAGTATCAGCTAATTATTTACTGTTTATTTACTGTTTATTTATCACATTTAACTATTTCAACAGTATATTTGTTATTCTTAGCCTGAATGACAACCCTAAAACATGCACCACAATACACAATACTGTGCTGTCCTGGCTTGTGGCTTACCGCGAACAAAGAAAATCACGAACACCTATAATACCTTTAACCACAAATACTGCATGTAGATATTACTTTATCAAATGAAAATACCCCACATCTACCACATTAGTCACTGACATACGCATACGGAAGTACCTCTAGAAATAACAGCAGCCCTGTTTGGAAATCACTGCCCAAAGACAAAATGAGACCAACGGCTCTAATTTCGTGGCGCAGGGAAGATGCGCCGCGCCTGCGCCTGGTCTAAGACATTAGAGCCCCAAGTGTATAAAACACAGAATGGCCTAAAGCAGGGGTCCTCAACCACCGGGCCGCGGACAGGTACCGGTCCGTGGATCAATTGGTACCAGGCCGCCCAAGAAATAATTATTTCCGTTGTATTTATTATCTGAGTCTGAACAATCTTTTATTTTGAAAAATCTTTTATTTTGAAAAATGACCGGATTCTCTCGGTTACATCTCGGTCACTTGAGTGC
>JAPZDZ010000010.1:2562420-2587141 GCA_029783805.1 Acanthurus tennentii
GGGGAAAAGGCCCAGTGAAAAGACAGAAGAAGAGCCTACAACTTCCAAGAAAAAGAAAGCTTTTAACAGACAATACCGGTAAAATTGTCAACCGTTGACCGGTCCGCGGTGATAAAAAGGTTGGGGACCACTGGCCCAAAGGATCCCTGATGACTTCAGTTTATTTATAAATTTTGAAAGCTTTCATTAAAGTAGCTGGTTGAAGAGTTATCTATTAACCAAAGTAAATGGAACCTACTAATCGACAGGCATACTTGGCTGATACTGCAGTAATGTGAGAGGCCATATTCTCAGTTTGATCAAATAAACAGCTTGTCTCTGTAGCAAGAATCTGTTGACTAAAGATGCTCAGGCTGAAATCTACGTCCAATATTGAGACTAAAGACAGGCTTCATTTAACACCAGAGACCACTTCCACTCTGCCCCTTGTCTAGGGTCATTGCACTGGAATAAAAAACTGGGGAGTAAAAGGTGTTAATAAATCAACTGCTCTAACTCTCAACAAACCAGAAACAGGACCAGATGTTCCCCTGTATCGCCACGTAAACATTTAACCTTGCAGTAGGGCTTATCTCTTCCCTCAATGTGTTTAGCCAGGATGAAGCAGTAATGTTAATGGAAAAGTCTTTGCTAAGTAAATACTGGTAGAAGTAGTTTTTCCTTTTCACAGTGCACGTCAGTGTTTTTCCCTCCACTGTATATTTATAATTTTCACAGAGGGAAGTTGGCTAATGAGCTTTCTAAGCTCATAAGGGTTGATGTATTATTGTTTTACCAAACAAAGAACAAGTAATAATGTTATTTTATTTAATTTAAAATATAGCATATGAACTGAATTTCAGGAACATGAAGTTCAACGGATTAAAAAAAAATACCTTTTGGCTTGGTTGAACGTGACCAAACCTTTACTAAGGTTTAATGACGCTGTAATAATGCTGTATGCTGAGGAATATGGAAGTAAAAGAATGAATGGCGGTGTAATGAATGTTGACCAGAGGACATTAAACTGTTCTAATGCCAAGAGATAAACTCTGGTCAAAAATCACAAATATTACCCACTAGATCATATTGAACCTAAACATAAGAAACACTGCACTTAATATTGTAATTCATCATAAAATTGGGTCATATGATTAGAACAGAATTTCCCAAATTTTTTAGCCCTACTCGAAAAAAAGTCATTTACTGTAATTGGTTTTATAATATATAGCAGCTTTAACCAAACCATTGCATGTATTCAGCATGTAGGAATACTGTGTGAGCATCATTAATGCTTAGGTTAAGCCTTAGGCACTTTTGTTTATATTATTTATTTGTGATCTTAACTAGACATTCTAAAAGTTGACAATTAACAAAGTATTATGCAGAACACGTGACATCCTAAACACATCATCATGTAACTATTTTATCTTAAATAAACATCTCAAAAACCAATTTGATTGCTGACAGTTGATTTGGAATGGACAAAAACACTAGCTGTCTCAGTCAATTT
This sequence comes from Acanthurus tennentii, assembly GCA_029783805.1. NCBI lineage: Eukaryota > Metazoa > Chordata > Actinopteri > Acanthuriformes > Acanthuridae > Acanthurus > Acanthurus tennentii. The sequence continues at coordinate 2,563,913 of JAPZDZ010000010.1, forward strand.
GCAACCTGATTTCTAGTGACTGCCTTGAAGTTAGGAAAGTTAAGAAACCCAGTGTAACACTATATGGCACTCTGTCTCTTGCGTCAGTGATTATCATTGATTTTGGTGTTAACATTGCAACTGAACCAAAAAACTCAGCAGTCTCTACGGACATTACGATGAGGTACAGAGATAGAGGAGAGAAAGAGATCAGAAAAAGACAGAGTGACCAGAGTGGTTTGTATGTGTGAACCTAACCTAACTGCCTGGATTTTGGCAGTAAGGCCTTGCATATGGCACACAAATGTTAAAAGGGTACTTTGTGCATCTGTATGAGACACTGAGAATTACTCGACTGAACCAGCCAGTTCACATTACAGTCAGAGCTTTAATCTTACTGTCCTGGGGTCAGGAGAGGACTGTAACGTATTGCACTTACACTTGGCAAGGAAGTTAAGAAAAACTAATTGAGAGTGTACAGAACCCTCTGATTTGGGTCAGTTGGTCTGGCCTTAGATTACATCCCGCTCAAGCTTTGATTCCTACTGCTAATTTCATAAGAAAAAAATGAAAGCCTGTTCTAAAATAAAAAAAGCAGAGCAAGCAGCAGGGTTAATGGGTTTACAAGCTGTGGCCTATGTAAAGCTAAACATGTTTGGCACATAGCTGAGGCTCATTACTCATGTCCCTCCTAAGGGGAGCTGCAGTAACACAAGGGCAGTCACAAGTGCTGGAATGTCTTCTCAACTGAATTTCCTCTGCTCTAAGATTTGCATCATTTGCCAACACAGATGATTGACATGCTCTTTGAAAAAAACACGCTGAAATTGATGTTAAGATAAATTTCAAGTCACTGCATGTGTTGCCAGGGCAGCAACTCTCTTTTCACTAGTGACATGGGTGTACACTAGTTAGTGGAAGGAAGATTGCAGTGAATATTGTATAATTTCACAACATTCTGAATTTAGCCTGACTGTGTTACAGGACCTCAGTGACACACGGATCTAATCAAGCCCCAATATTTTTTTTATTACAGATCCTGACCGATTGCGAGTCATTATAAATCCAAGGATTAGGTTAACAGGGGAAGGAGCATTGCAGTTAATATTCACCTTAGCTCAGATAATCTCAATTCAATAAGTTTATTCTGAGATTTGTCTTTAACTACATGTTCTTTTGTTGGCAGTGTGATCTACCTTGTTTGATGACACTGAGAGTAAAACGGATTTTTCCCAATGCACAAGCAGTGAAATGCATGGCAACACTAGCAAGATTTTTATCCGTCGAAAGAAATTAACTTAATTAAATAAAAACATGTACTGGGGGCTCCCAGAATCTACAAGCTGAGCAGTTCATCTCTGGACAATTAAACTCACATTAAGGTCAAAAAACTGGTCTTGTCTTTAACACTGATTATGAGACATGATTACTAGTTCAAACTGTCCAAGCCTAAACCATATCTGTCAAGTCTGATAAGGTTTAGGCATATTTGGCTTTACTAATTTCCCCTGAAATAAGTAGATGAAGAAAAAACTGTTGCAGCATGAATGAATGTTATAAAACAGGGATTCCTGCAGGTGAAGCCTGACTTTTTCTCAGCATGAAAGCACCTGAGGAAATTCTTGCTACTCTTCTTAGCTGAAATTTCAGCCAGTCAAAAAACTTGCTGCAATCTTAATGTTAAAAAAAGAGAGAAAGTATGACATTACAGCTGTTGCTGTTGAATTACAAAGACTCCAGTCATAACCCTAATCAGGGCCTCACAGAGCTACAGATACACAACTGGGCCTGAGTGGACCATACATTCTCACCACCATTACTCCGGCTCCTGTTAAAGCAGCTGGAAGCCATTTATAATGGGCTGCTCTATTAGAGGTTTTGGAGGGGGAGAAGCAGTGAGAAACATCAATTTTGTATGCTTGCACCCCAAGTTCCAACTCTTGTTCATGTGTTTCTGGTCTCACACCACAGTTAGAGAACCTTACTGCCTGGTGACACACCAAAATAGTTGGGGAACAGCCACATAGCAGTTTGTGTGTTTGTCATATAGTAGAGTAAACACATTACATACATGTTTGGAATCACTCCTTTGTAGAGTGGATACAAGAGTTCCATATGAAAAGTGTTAAATGGGGGTTGTGTTCCATGTCACAGGAAAGGAAAGGGGGTGGTGTGTCAGGGCTGCTTGGTGATTGGGGGAGTTAGCTGTCCGCCCCCTTCTAGGTGGACAGTATAGAGATGGCTCCAGTTAAAATATAGTTAGTCTTTACTCAACATCTCCAGAATTGGTTTCCAGGCTGCTATCTGTGTTTTGTTTTGTTTTGTTTTGTTTTTAATCAAAGCAGCATCAAGCTTTTCACCAATTACGTTTTCCAGGTTACCAAATTTCAGACAAAATTTGACTGTATATGTCAATTTTTTATTTTTTTTTTACATGGCATGACAAGCCCACACAGACAGTAGTGCAATCATAAACTTATGAGACTGTTCTTCTTGTGCATGAACAGAGTGCTGCACAGTAATGTATATACAACAGGTGCGAGCCATAACTTTCAGGGGGGAAGTATGTCAAGTTAAATCATTTGTCCATCAACAGCATGTGAATTAAATGTGTTTGCGACAACTGGTATGTATTTGTGATTTCCTAAATCCAAAGCAGTGGCAAACCCATGTCAGAGCCTGCCAGGATCTCTGTCAAAAGACCTGAGATGACCCAGTCTTCATTCTGAGAATCATAACTGTTAATACTCCAGTTGTGTCTATGACTACAACCCAGAGATCAAACAGCAGTCTCTGCAGAGAAAGAGCCTGCAGTCTCCCAAGACTGAGGAAGGCGTGTCAGGTCAGAGCACAACCAAGAGCAAGCTGGTGGTTTTCTTTGACATTTGCTAGGTTGTGTACCATGAATTTGATCACTGCAGATTTTCCTCAAAATTAAGTCTCTATTTAGTAGCTGTAGTGCCACATTTTGAGATCTATACTGCAAATGACAGTGTGCTTGTTCCAGTGGCTACAGAGCAACATAACATTTGAACACATCTTCCATATGTGTAGTTAACTTTAGTGTTTTAAACTTGGCGTAAATCTACCTTGGACTCTTAAAAAAAATACTTAACACAAACTTCTTGGTTTTTTGTTACAGTAAAAAATAATAACTGAGCAAAGAACTTCTGGCCACTTCAAATGGTATAAATATTATCAAAATAAAAGCTAAATTGAAATAAATAAATTCTTTTGCCACTTATCTACTGACAAAGTTTGTGTGTTTAGACAAAAGTGACTTACCTTTAATTGTGGGACAAAACCAACATTCATTTCATAGCGTGTTTTTGTCCAATTACTTTGTTTAAGTGCAATATTTACTTATTCTTAGCCCAATTTTGCACTGCCATTTTTACTGCCTTAAAGTAAAGCTATGTGCTGTGAAACCAAAACAATGACCTAACACTACAAACACATTCTATAACTTAGTGGAACGTCAAAGTTTAGTGATAATTTATTTGATCTGTTGTAAAAAAATAAAATATTTTTGGAACAGCTTTAAAAACTGTGTACATGCACTCAGTTCCTATTTCCACTGTTTATTATGCTGTCCTAATAGTGAAAATAATAGGAGTGATGGATTCTATAGCTCCTGATGTTTTTTTCAGATGATGTCCACTGTACTTGCAGGGGCCTTTTCATGCACATTAACAGACCAGAGTGATCATGTCCCTCAAAATCTTGTTATCTTGTTGTTTTCCTATGGTATTGTCTGTGACATATGATGTTCGTGATGAGCCCTGAGTTGCTCTTTTCAAACATGATTACCTTACCTGACAATAGTATCACAAAGTGTACACTCAAGGGTGCAGAAGAGAGTAACCCAATCCAATTTTTATTCCTCCCCTGTTAAGGTTTGAGAGCAAATGCATAAATTAATAGTTCAACTTTGATTATGAAGCGCTAAAACAAAATTTAGCACTTCTCCGAAGACTGCCTTTCTCTCCTACACATGCCTTATTGCAAAAATGTCAGAACTGCAAAAGAAGCATTATCAAATCCATCAAATTGCATTGAAATACCTTCACTGTGCTGCTTTCAGGGGGGACTGAATCATATTTTATTGACTATATTGACACTTTAAGATCTAATACACTGACTGCATTATTCCATGTGGAAAGAATACTTAAACACTTTCAGATAAACACCATTAATTCCTTGCTGTCACTCAACCTGGTTGTCATTCTGACTACAGGATGATTGAAACCTTCATAGGCATTTGCTCATGTGATCTCAAGCCCTATCAGACCACGACCTGTGTGGCCTGATGATAAGTGTCATGTGCAGGAAGCCAAACAATTGGTCCGTGTCCTGCCACTGAAGTGCTGCTCTGTTTCAAACATGTTTACCTGCTCTTGGCTTTATCTCTTGACAACCTTCACCTAAACCCAGGCTCAGGCTTACACACCCCTGAGATCAAATGGCCTGGTCAAATATTAACCTGTGTGTATTTAAAACTTTCCCATGTTTTTTGGAGGGATTTGATCCATGTGGGTGTTTTTGTTGTTGTTGTTGTTTTTTTAGTTTTTTTAAATGAGGCTGCCTATGCGGGTCAGCTGGGAGAGCCTCTGACTCCAGGCTTTTAATGTCTGTAGGATATACAAAAACAGGCATGTAACATTTAACCTAAATGAGGCACAAGAGCAGTGCAATGCTGAAAATCTGCTCATTTTGCTCTTTGCTTTATCTTTGGCTGTAGCTCGTAGTTTTCATTAGGTTGTTAAATCAGTTTACTGTGCAACAAGTGGCTTTATTGTCCAATTGGCCTGCCTTGTCCAGAAACTCGGAGCAGCAGTTGAATGTTGCCATTTCAACGGTAAGTGAGCCGTGTACAGTAACCTTCCAGTGTCTCAGACCATCTAAGACCAGTCTGACATCAAGGATTACAATGCTTAAGGGATTTACGGAGGTGCAAACCAGGACCTTGACTCCTGAGAGGATAGAAGAGGTGTGAAGCAGGCAAGAAACCAGAGGATTGTCTTCGACTAAGCCATTGTTGGCCATTGTTGGTACAGTGGAAAGACAAATCATGATAGTTTTAGTGACTTTTCTTTCAATTATTCTCTGTCAAGTTTGAATGAAAAGCTTAATTGCTTAGTTTTACTATGAGGTAAAACTGAGCAATTAAGCTTAAGACAGTACGGCCAGGGCTCACTGGTTGGCATGCTAACTTCTGTAGATATCACCGAAACACAAAACATAAACTTACATGGTGAAGAAGTGGAATGGTGATTTCAGGTGGAGCAGGGAGTGGGTTGAATTAGTGAGGTATTCTGTATTATCATGGTATATTTTTTATTGAAAACTGTCCAATAGCAATTGGCAGCCAGTCAATAAAGGCATGCCTACTTTTGGTGGCCACAAGCTAGTTTTTGTAGCCACGGGCCATGGTTGATGTTAAATAATGACAGTACACATGATTTTAAGAAGAGTTAAAAAGGAGAAGGCGGCGAAGCAGAATGTAACAACCTCATGACAAAAATAGCATAATTATAATGATACTTGCTGAACTGTTGTCAGCATGTTTTGGTTACCATCTGATTATTATCAAATGGGATGTGAAGAGGTTTTATTTTAGATAAGCTGAACTGACAATGGCACTTAATAAGCTGAAAAGAATTAGGACAAATTGAGAGAAATCCAAAGCTGGACAGAAAAAAAGAGAGAGGAGGCCTTACACAGGGAGTACTTCCTCTCTGATCTGATCAACCTTCAATGAGTTCTGCCTGAAAGCACAGGCTGCTTTGCAGCTTGAAGTCCAGCTGGGGACAAAGAATGTAAGTTGTCGTTTAATGTTTAAAGTACTTTTCACCTCCATCAAGAAAAGTATACCAGCAGAGACAGAGTATTCCTTCTTGTAGCTATAGGGCCTGGGTCATATTTCTTAAGGGTGAATTTATATCTACAGCACTTAAACTACACTTTATATAGTGTTGTCAGAGGCAGGTCAAACTCCAACTAATTACTGGCATGCCAGCTGCCTAGCTGCAGTAAAGTCCACTGCTGTGTGTGTTAGTGATAGTGAAACACATATCCTGCCTACCTCACACACAGCATAACAAGCCCACACAGAGTAATACTAAAACAATATTTTCAACTTAACCATACAGTCAGTGTGTCAGTTTCAAATTCAGGGACAAAACATCAGCTTCACCTGATGCTTTCCCCTCCATGTTTTCCTCTCACAATGAAAATAATATTTGCCAAAAAAGGTTCGGATGACTCCTAGTTGTTGACTTGAAACTCAGTCAGCAGCATGAGTTTAGGCGACTAGAATTCATCAAAACAGCACAATAAAGGACTCAAATGCCTCTGTGTGGTCCAGGAGTCTCTGGTGGCTTTTACATTAAACAACAGGAAGATGACTTTTATGGCACAAGGCCCATGACAAATCCCATCTGGCATTCCCAAAAGCTGGGAACCAGAGCCTGTAAGGTAGATGTGAAGGCCATTGACCTGATAGTTTGAGTCAGTTAACGGGTTGGTCCTCCCTGCCCCAGCACTAGGCATTATGATTGGTTGATGACTATTTCCAAATTGCCAGTTTTGTTATCGTTATCTTTGGCAGGAGAAAAGACAACAGCTGCCAACAGAGAGCTTCCAACATCTTTCAGCCTGTCATGATAAACTTAATCTAATTTAGAATATTTCTCACTCGAGCAATTCATCAATGTCCCACTTAGTTCTAAACCAAAAGACCATTGAAGTGCAATTGACATTTTTTCCCTCAGCAATCCATAAAGATTTTATTGTAGGGAGCTTAATATTTAGTATTAATAATGTGACAGAGCAGGCCTAGATGCTCTAAAAACGAAGATATGTCCTTAGTTTTGGCAATGCAATCACAGAATAGGTCTGAATAGCTAACACTGTACCGATTCTACTGAGAAAAAAATGTGTCTTCCAGCAAATATGTTTTTTGTATGTGTAAATCTCCTTATGCTTGATTATAAAGGATCTATCCATAGCCTCAGAAAGCTGAATGTTAGTTAATGAAATAACAGTGAGCACTGTGGGTCTGTAAAAAAGTCATTTACTGCTTTATCAGAACATGAAATCTATTAAGCAAATTAAGTTGTGATTAATGTCATGCTGTGTCATAGGTCAACTGAATAGCATGAAACTATTAGTTTTAAGCATCTGCCTTAAAACAGAGGCTGCTGAGCATCTGATCACACAGCTTTCCTTGATAAACCTCACAGCTAGATAGACGTAATGGCAGAAATAAATCAAAGTCGTATTCATGTTTATTTAACTGACAGGTAAGTGGGGAGTCCTTCAACAACAGCCTGTTTGTTAGTGAGAGGACATACATGGCCAATTCTAATGTAATTAAAACTCTTATAAATCTAATGTAATAAGAGTCTCACAGGAGACTCTTATTTCTGAAGGAATTTCAAATGTCACCATACACTGATATGCAGCAACACATGATTCTTGTCCTCAACACCCACTGATCAACAGAAAACTAATATTTGTTTTAATCCATTAGACTTATAGTAACCAAAAGGAATAATATTTTGTATTACATTTTGGTTTCTGATTAAAAAAACAGGAATTGAGAGGTTTATAGAACAGAAATCAACTTTAAAAAAACATATGGCAAAGCAGAAATGTAACTACTGAGGAGCTGTTCATTGTTTCTGAGGACAACTCAGCTACATCAGCTGTTCAAACTTTTAAATTGAATGTATAAGAGCTATTCCAGATTGATCCTGGAAAAGAGGATAAAAAAGACCAACTCCACAAACTCAAATCAGCCATTTCATAATTTAATGTGTGGTAGTTAGACATTAGAATTCCATGTGTATTTCATCACTTACATGTGGAAAATACTCATTTATAACAATGAAAGTGTTTTCATGTGGAAATATGCCACTTAAGAGCCCTTTGAGTTTGAATATAGGAAGAAGAAGCATGTTGCAACATGTGCATTGGTATGTCTTCTGCTGGGTCTCATAACACAGGAAGCTCAGATGGGTTTTCAGTGTGTAACTGCCTGTATTTCAGTCCCACAGTTGGATATGTAGTCTGAGGAATGTGCTAGTTTCTACAGTTACAGTTACAGCATGCAGTTTCCATGAGAATCAAAAGTATAAAACTTTCACTTTAATGAGAAGACCTTCAACAGTATATTTAAAATCAAACTAGTGCTTGGTTATTTTTACATGTTATGTGGTATGTATACTTAATACCTTGGGCGTTTGTGATTGTACCTCTTAATTCCATCTATTCAAATGGCACCCATGTTGGAAAATAAACAAGAACTAAGCAAGACGTAAATCTAAATCAAACTGACCTGTCATAACATGTGAACATGAGGTATAATGACTAACTGGGTTATCGCACCTAAATGAATGCACAATGTAAAACAAATACACTGCCCCATTATTGGCAGGCAAACTCAATGACCTGTACACCTCAATTTTACTAAGATTTCAACCATATAAACACTGCAAACCCTTTGACTTTTTAATATGTCACTAATCATGACCAAAGCAGAGTCATATCTCAAGCACAGAAGGGCAATTCCCATACAGGCCTGAGATAAAGTTCCACTTATGCCAAAAAACAATCCCCTAAAACCAAAGTCATGCTAAAAACATCTTCTCTGTAGGGAGAGGCACAAGTCATACCCATTGGTTTTTAGTTGGTCTGCATGAACATTTGTCACTCTGCACTACCTGCTATAATTACACTTTGGAGCCATATGTGCAGCCACAGATGGAGGGGCCAAGTGCTGCAGTGGTAAACTGGCTTGAAGGGAAACTGTTGTCTTATGATAAACTTAGTGTGTGAGGCGAGGTCATGACCTAGAGCCAGGCTGTTGTGACTAGTTCCGCTTTAAAAGGATGTGAATTGTTATGAATGCATTTTCTCTGTTAGATAAACTGATAAAACACCCAAATCCAGAGAAAAATGCACATCTTGGTTTTATTTTTGTTTAACCTTTATTTAACCAGGAAATATTCTCATTGTGATACCAGATCTCTTTTCCACGTTGATTGAGGTGATGTCTTAAAATAGCTTTCGTCTGATCAAACAGTCCAAATTTCCTGATTGTGTAAAATAAAAGTAGCATATCCCCAAATTCAGAAAGCTGAAACCACTTTACATTTATAAATGACTTATAACTAATCCCTTTACAAAACAATCCCAATCTAAAATATGTCAATTGACTAATAACATGAAATTCTCTAGATCAGTTCTAATGACAGAATTCATATGCACTGAGCTGCATTTGGTATTTTGGTATGCTATTTAAAGTGTCATTTCATCTCAGCCATTTGAAAATGATTATGATAGAGCATCAACACTAAGACTGGGTTATTTGTCTGGCTATTGGTCATCCCTCATCACTGCTAAAAAATCTCACAAGGGTAATTAAATCGTTCTGTAGTCTTTACAGACCAGAAAAGCCTCAACAGACTTTAGTTCGCTCAGACAAAAAGAAGGAAAATGGATCCCATTAAAATGCTCCATAATGTTTATAAAGTCAATCTGACCTCTTATCCTGCTTGTGAAGGCAACTAGCTAATCCCACCAACTTCAAAACCACTCAATACTGCCCATCGACCCTCCTCTTAAGTCAGGAAGACCTGCTGTAAAGCGTGATCATCTCAGTTGCAGTAGCACTTCACATTTTCTCAGGGGAAACTGGAAACAGGCTCAGGAAAAACAGAGCAGTGATTGCGTACTCATGTCAGGAGGTGGACTGGGCAGGAAAAACATAGCATAGCAGGAAATACATTGTACTTGTCACCAGAAAAGGGAGACAACAAGACAATATATTTAAGCCTTTAAATCTAAACCTTACATCCAAAGTGCCAGCCTCAGATTCTTAATCAAAAACTGGATTGTTGGAATAATACTGTATCATATTATACTATATTATAAGGTATTGTGGAGGTTAAATTGCCATTACTGGTTAAAATTTTAACACACTAAAAACTACTGGGGTAACCCTGATGTCTGAATATCTGCAGATGTTTAAGATAAAAGGTGGCTGCGTCATTTCGTAGAAGCCAAAATTTTCTGTCTTCTGCTCACATGTCCAAATAAAAAACAAAGCTGATAGGGACAGACCTTTCAATGCAGGTTTTTCTGGGGAAACATACCCTATGACACAGTCAGTGGAATGATCAGGGAAACTGCAAAACTACAGGCCCATTGGCTAGAAATTCTGGCACTCAGCCTTGACTAATACCATTTCTGACTGAAGCACTGACAGCGAGGTTGCAAAAGGTTTGAATGCAGGATGACAGCTGGCAAAGATGCAGCTCCCACTCCAGATTACATAATAAAAGCACAAAGAAGAAAAAAACACACTGCACATGGTGATTACACAGCAGACTCAAAGATACAATGCTAACAAACAGGACTGCACTAAATGCCTTTTTTTATATTAACATTAAAGTTTTGCTGAAAAAATATCCTTATCATGATTAATTAATTTGAAACTTGATTTGAAATAACTGATTTGACAGATTAAATGACTTAGTCTTGTTTTATCCGATCACCTTTCTTTACTGAATAGAACACCTTAGTTTTGTCAGTATAAATACATGTAGGCAGCAGGTTAATGCAATGCAAAGGCACACTAATGACGCTAATAAGGTGGATACATTTTTAAACTTTATTTATCCCTTTTGGGGATTCATTCATGTCAATTCATGTCAACTGGCTGCCAACATGAAAAATCCATGCAGAAAGTCCTATTCCGGTCAGGAACTAAACGTAGGACTTTCTTGTTCTTAGTGTGAACCCCCACAGCACCCTGCTGCTAATATACAAAAATTACAAAAATCTAATAATGACAGTACTGGTGGCTAGTTATGGTCAAAAATACAAATGTTAAAATAAATGTGCTACTTACCGAAACAGATAGTGTAAGTAATGGCCTGGCAAGTACCAAATACATTTCCTTCCCAGTAAAACCTTGTTCAATCCTATATTGTGTACTTCACATATCATGGTGTGACACCACCTGCAGATTAGTGGAATGGTGTAAAACTTCAAGGAAAATGTCACATGTCGTGGATGTGCAATATTTATGTACAAAATAGGCAATTTGACCATTACTGGCTGAGTCCATCGCCAGCTGTTTTTTGGTGTTGGTGTGTGTGTGTGTGTGTGTGTGTGTGCAAAAATAAGTTGTTTTTTTTTAAAAAACAAGTATAGTAAGGTTACCATTTTTCTGGCCAAAACACTAAGATCTTCCTAGAGAAACTGAGCAGCAAGGGAGACAGTGGTGCATCCTCATAAACAAAATGAAGACAGGAAACAAGGCTCCTAAGTGTTAAGTGGTCTACAGAGGTCTAAAACTCCACAGGGAACCTTTCATCTACAGACAAGTGACAGAAAACCAAATAAATTTAATTCTGTGTCAATGCATCAGCCCTCCTTCAGTGTGTTTTGCAGAATAACAGATTGTTGTGCTGTAATGAAACTAGATACAGAATATGCTGACATGACAACTCAATACCTAAACAACAACATCAACACTGGACATATCTGTTAAACCCTGGATAACCTAAATAACAATTTACCTCATTGACCATTTTTTAAAATCCCAGCTTATTACAGCATCTGAAAGTTGCAACTATGGTATGATTAGGAAAGGATGGTGGTCATGGAAAAATAACTAAAACCCTTGGCTTAAGCTTTGGAAAGATCATGAAAGTCGATAATAGGTGAAAATTGATTGCGGGTCTGTGACCAGATATAAATTCTAGCCTCCCACATGATATTTGCATTCGCTTTGCAGCTATGGCCTCTTCACTACTCAACGACACTTCCTGCACTGAAACTTAACTTGCTGCGACATGAACACATCAATTCAAAACGCAGTCACAGAACACAACCCCCTGAAACACACATGAATGACAACTTAGAAATGAGTGAAACAAAGCCAAACACCTTGGATGAATAAGAATGAAGTTTAGGATGGATAGTCCTGATGGCACATGGAGATGAAACCCTGAACCAGGTGAAAGAAAGAATGAAAGGTTCAGATTAAGATAAGTTAAGATAAAGGGAAAAGTTCTGCTGTTTTACAAAACAACTTTGCTCTAGGCCCAAACTTGACCGGGCCTGATCTTGGAGCATATTGGTAATTGAACATAGTACCTCAACAATCTCTGACTAATTCAGACTACTACGAACTGAAATCAAACCTGAAAGACAGAGCACCTCTGTTGAGAACAGATCTATTCCAAAAGGGACCAGGTTCAAAGGTTTGGAAAGGCCTAAATGATTACATAACAAACTGAACCTAACTAGCTCCAAAAAGCACAGTGTGTTCTATTTTATGCTGTTCAAAACTGTTACACCTCTGTTAAAAACAAATGTATTAAATTTGGGGTTCTTTTTGGTAATTACTGATTTTTTTTTACTTAAATAATTTGTTTTTCTTACCTTACTTTGCACTTACAGAATTTTATGATGTAACACTTACAATTACTCCATGTTCACAGGATGAAACTGTGTTATAAAGTGATACAAGACATAGAAAATAGCCAAAGTAATCTTTCCAATATGAAATTGCGTCTTGTTCTGTAATTCTCTCATTAGACTGTAGTTGTAGACTATGTCCAGTGCCTTAATGTTATTGGTAAAACCATAAAAAGAAGGAAATCTCCTGACAGAAGTTGCATTAGCTAACCTTCAGTCCAGCTATCGTCCCCTCCTCCTCATATTCCCACTGTCCAGTTGTTTCATCCTCCCTAAGGGGAAGATATTACTCATCATGACACTGAGCCAATGAATTCTAGTCACTGGGGGAAGGTAGATGGTATGTGTGTCTGCATGTTGATGGTAAATGATAAATGGACTGTACTTACATAGCACTTCTCTAATCTAATCTAATCAACTACTCAACTTTACAACACAGGTTAGCATTTACTCGTTCACACACGCATTCACACAATAATGTCAGGTGGCTGCTCTACCTGCTCATCAGGAACTCATTCACACTCTATCACACACACTGGCCTGGCACAGCCAACAGGAGGACTTTGGGGTTCAATATCTTGCCCAAGGATACTTTAACATGAGGGGGGATCGAACCACCAACCTCTGATTGGGAGAGGACCTGAGCTGGCTCTTGAGCTGTAGCTGCCCCGGCTGCAGCTCAAAGACAAAGAGCTTTGCTGCAAAGAGTGTATCCATAACAGATGTTTAGAAACAAATAAATTAGTTGCATTTGTTGGAAAAACATTAATTTGTTTTGAATTGGTATAGAATATTTTACTGAATGTTGTGACTGCGTCAAAACTTCATCTTAAACTAGAATGACTCCCTCACAGTTGTAGGCCTCTGCCAACCAGTCAAGTTGCATTTTTTATCCATGTCTCTCCAGGATTTTATATAAGTGGTGAAGACTTTGCTTTTTTTGAATGAAATGGATACTATCACTACATTTCTATGTGTAATTACAGTGAATAATTTCCAGTGAGAAACTTCTTGTCTTCACTTACAGACTTTTATACAATATTGCCAGTGTTCTGCAACTGTGGCACATTGGGCACATCCGTCCGTCCATCCTAAGAGAGGATTCTCTCCTCTGTTTCTCTTGAGAAGTTCCCCTCATTTTGCCCATTGGCAGGAGTTGTTCCTCTCTCAAGTTGAGAGTCTAAGGATAGAGGATATGATTGGCTGTACAGATTGTGAAGCCCGTTGAGATAAATAATGCTTCACACATCTACCAACAGGGAGCAGAGAAATTCTGTAAAATCACAGGTTCAAGTGGGGTACCTAAGGTTAGTGCCATCTCTAACCCACTGTGAAATATGGTCTCAATCTCTCCCTCAGTACCTGAGTTATGGTTTTGAATAGGCCTGCACGATTCAGGAAAAAATATGAATCTCGATTTTTTAGCTTTGAATTGAAATCACGATTTTCTGCCACAATTTTTTTTCACACAAACTGAAATGTTTATTGTACACATGAACTATGGTTGTTGCAACGACAGTCAAGCATGCCTTACAGAGCACATTGGACTGACTCTCGTCGTCTTGTCTAAATCCAAAGTAGTTCCACACCACCGAAGTACCACCTATTTTCGGAACGAGGTCGGTTTGGGTGGTGGGCTGATTCTCGTCACTACTACCTGGGCTTCACAACATCCATTTTGCGTTCATTTGTTCACTGAGTTTTCCTTCCTAACGTTATTTCGGCAACGCCACAGTCCCTCCTCAGAGACTTTCAACTCAACTATGATTCTGCGTGCCGTGGATCGTGTGACCAAACATCGCTTTGTCATAGGATAAGAAAGAAGCCTTGGAGTGCTTATTTATAACTCTGACACATGCCGCCGGCTCTTGGGAAAAAAAAAATCAACGCAATTTAGAAATGAAATTGCATGTAGGGGTGAATCTACATCGAGGTTCTAAAACGATTAATCATGCAGGCCTAGTTTTGAATATTGGCCACAAGGTGTTTCTTTATAGAGAATTAAGATGTTACAATGATGTTGACCTTTGACCTCTTAGAAATATATTTCCTCAAGGGGATCCTGAAATATCATGTTCATAAGAATGACCAACCTGAAAAAAAATGCCACTGGCAACAACTATTGCTGATGTAACTATAACAATGGAACTATTGAGTTACTGCCTGGTATCAGAAAGTAATCCTAATGTATCTGTGTGAGGTTCAGGGGGTAAAATATCATCAAAAGATTTGTGCAGCCCTTGAAGTGGTTGTTCAAATTCACACTATTCCTCCAAATCCCAAAGTCATATTTCTCTCAAGACAAGTAAAGGGTAAATGACATAACAGCACTAAAAACTATGGTGCAGACTTTCAAAACCTTTAACATCAACCAACAGTGTGTTGTACTGGATTCACTTGCAATTTTAAGGTGCATTATGTAACTCTCTTAGTAATAACATTGAGTTAAGATGGGCTTTGTGCTCATTCTGCTCTTTTGTGCTCAAAAAGGCATTGTAAATGTAAACATATGGACATCTAAACATCTCAAGATCATTTTAGCTTTTTCCTTGTATCGAGATCTTGTTTGTTTATAGGTCTGTAAAACAGTAGTAGTTCCCACTTCACCAAATTTCACTTGTGCCTATCTCTGACTGCATGTTGTACCTGCTATCTGCCAACTTTTAGACAGGACCACTTGGTTTGTGACAGACACCAGTAAAACCACATGACGGTTAACTACGTTTAATACAGTACTGCAGCCTTACCTGGCTGTTCAGAAGCACTGAAGCACAGAGCTTTGTCACTTAATCTCAGCTGCTTTCATTCGTTGCATTTCTGTCATGCACGAAGCCACATATCTTGCTAGCTGACGTTAGCAACTTGACAGCAAGCATAACTGGCTAAATGGCAAATGCGCATAAAAATTCTGGTGTAAAGAAAACAGAATAAAACTTGGCAACAGCATTGATTTCAGAAATGGCCACCATGCGAACGTGTGAGTGCTAAGGTCACTGGTTCAATTTCCCCGCTACATTCAGGGTCAGCGTTGTGTCACGTGGGTGACATCGACGTTAAACTGAATTCATGCCGAATGCATACCTTAAGATAAGTTAACAAACAGAACTACTTTTTTGAACAAGTTGAATAACCTTCCTTTCAAAATAGTATGTCGTATACACCCTCATGGTAGCTTCATAACCAACATTTAAATCAATACGCCGCATTCTGAATTTCAAGGCCATTATCTGAAAATGTAAAGTACAGCCTCCAGATATGTGGCACGCTGAGTCAACTCCGGATCGTCCCTTTCCATCTCGCTCACCTGTCTTGAAGCGCAGGTCGTCGTCATCCTCAGAGCCAAACTCCCGGAGGAGAGACAGGAACAGTATACCGAAGGCGTTTTGGATCCCGAATACCGAGCCGTTACACCACATTGCGGCCAGCATAACCAGCCACCCCCAGCCACCCTCGGGGTGCACAAAGTCGCCCTCCTCCGCTCCCGCAGCCTCAGCTTGCTCCGGGACCATCAATTTGGTGTCCCCGTTCTCCTTCTCCCCGGGACGCTTGTCCTCTGCGGACACTCCGGCGGTTACCTCGGCATTAACGTCACCCGCTGTATCACTCTCCGGCATATTGTTCCCTTCTGTCATCGTTCTTATGTCAAGATAATATTCAAGAGCAAAGACAAGACGGCAGTTTGGCGCTGTCTTCAAATCTGGAGATAAGTAGCCGACAATGACAGGGGTTTAAAAATGTATATGAAAATAATGGTCGTCTGAGAGATATCGGCTCTCTGACCAGGATAAAGTAGTTTCTACTGAGGTGAAGCTGTCGTTAAAGTGGTTCTAGTAATGCAGCATCTGTTCCTACAGTAACTGTCAAAAAGCTGCTGTTGCAATATTATAAATAGACAGCGCGGAGGGGGTGGGCTTTATGGGAACGCTGCAGCTGATTGGATACTGTCAAGTACCCCTGAAGACCAAGTGTTGAAATACAGTCATAATATTATTTTAGCAATACACGACTAGTAACATAAAGCAAGTTTATTCAGCCAAATTTTCTTCCCTTTTGACAGCTTTCTTAAATCTGTTTATGAAGGTCTCACACCCCCATTTCTGTTGCTAAAAAAGAAAAAAAAATCAGGCAAACAGGACAGACATGCAGTCGGATATGAGCAACTACAAGTGAATAAAACGTTACTTATGAGAGAATACAACATAAATTTAACATAGTCACTTATATATTTTACAAGACTATATATGTCAAACCATATAAAAGGGAAAATATTTTTGTCAATTTATGCCTAAATATAATGTTGTGACAAACCTATCAAAATGTGTAGTTATCAGTATTTTACCCTCAGATTAGCATGGTGTTCAGATTGGATTTAATTCACCATATAAAAGATTACCTGTCTCACTTTTAAAAATACTGGATATAATGTTGCAAGTTTCAGATGATAAGCATTTACCTAATTTGTTAGCTTGGATATTGAGCAGTCAAACAGCGAACTCTTGTGGTGTTACAGTGTCACATGAAAGATTTTTGCCTTTTGGTGAAAAACAAGTAGCGTTTTAGAAAAACTGTCTCCTTTACTCTTTTGTCCATGAATACCTAGAGAGACAAGGCTAGACTTTATTTAATATGAACTTAGAGTTCAAGTATAGTGTTACTTTAAGATTTTAAAATTAAATCTCTAAAATCATAAGCATGGCTACCTTCTACTGATTTAAAATTCCAAAATTTTGAAAAAAAACTGAGTCCAGATTAATAAATTAAGAAATCATTGTAAAATGAGATGCAATTTGACTTATTCCCTGTGAAGTCAAAGAGAACCATTAAGTTACTCGTGGATACATGGCCCATCATTACACATGGAAAACAGTGAACATTTGTGTTATGATAATTACCGCTTTATTCAATTCTGATTGATGGAAAAACTGGTTGGTTTAAAAGAAAACAAGAGCAACAAGCCTGTAGCAATTAACAAAGCTAATATTAGTCTTAACCCCAATCTGGGAAGAACATTATGAAGGCAAATAAAGGTATGACTTATTCAAAAGCAAACTCAAGGGTGACAAGGGACACAGACACAATGAACAGGGAACTGAAAATGAAAAATGAAAGTTCCAAACAGCCTGACATACTTTAATTCTTAAGTTTCAGTGAAATCAAGCACTTTTTGTCTTTTTGAGTCTTTTTGAAATTCATCTGCTTTAAAAATGATTTTTCCTACTGCAGACATTACATAAAAACTGCTAGGTTTTAGTTTGTCTCAGTCTTGTGGGCTTTTTTTCCAAGGGGCTGAGACAAAGAACCATCCAAACCATTACAAAGGGGGATAAAATATATGGGAAGGGTTTTGATTTGCATCCTCTTTGCCTGGTAGCTGCACAGGCCAATCTATGACAGCTAATGTCAGTGATGATAAACCTACGGACAGTCTTACTGACAAGATGACTCTTCAGTACCAATGTAACAGACACTGGCAAGTTCTGGATATTTAAACTGTTTGCACAAATGATGAAAGCCAACTCAGTTCTCTACTTTGGCCACTTTGGGTGCTTCACTGTCCTGGTCTGCAGTGATGACTTCTCCCTTCCTCTTCCTCAGGCCCTTCATCTTTCGTGTGTGCAGTTTGGACAGATCCTGCTTCTGCATGTGTACTCGACCAAACTTGGTACCAAAGGCATCATGAGAAATGTTCTTCTTCTTTTTTGCCTGTTTCAGAGAATAAGAGAAGCATTAATTACACGAGTTTCAGAGATGAGAACAAAAAATATTAAAAGAGAACATTGTGAACAGTGAACAATTTTGCTTTTTTTCCCCATTAGATTTAAATTGCTTTGGGGACATTTGACGATTTATTCAACACTTTAAATGGTGTTAAAAACAGACTAAGACACAGTCAATATGCACTACCAATACACCAACTGCCATTGGTTTCACTTTGCCACTACTCTTTGCAAACACCCACCCTCATCTTCCACAAAGTTTCTATTCTTGGCAGTATTTTAGGTTTTTCCTGACACAGCGGTTTGTGTAGGATAAGTAATATCTGGCACTAGCCCTGTTAGTAGTGTGGCTCTATAGATGACGAAGTTTGTCATTTCATTAGTCACTCAGTCCATCAATCTGTGTGTCTGTTTTTTTGTTTTAAGTTGTTTCATAGCTGATAGATTCATCTTATTCCTGACTGTCTGACTGTATATTCTGTACATGGTTTTCCAGCTTTTCACTGAAGCTATGGAATATGTTAAATATTAAACTCAAAAATATCCTAAACTGGGTCTTATGCTATGAGCTAATATGCAATGCTAAAATAAATGAATACAGTATGAGCCTTGACTGCTAAAAGTTAGATCAAGTTCACAATTTAAAGGATTAAGATGTTTAAAATGGTTCACTGTACAGATGCGAAAAAATTTAAATATGGCAATATTACAATATGTCTACTGACACCACCGTCAGGGCACATTTACATTTTTTCAATCCATTTGTGGTTGGGATCTAAAATAAGCAGAGTATACTTCTGTCAATCATCTGGAAATTATTTTTGTTTGACCCTGTGAGGCCATTAATGTGGCTATAACTGGCATATTTTTGCATAAGCCCACTGAGACACTTCATCCAGCAATTATATATACCTCTAATTTTAATTTAATTTCCATCTTCCAAGGAGAGCTTGGAGAATAAGTAAAGATTTTGAGAAATTCTATCAAAGGGATTTTTACCTTCAGAGCCTTTGGCTGCCTGTGAGCTAACTTGTACAAGTCGTCTGATGCCAGATGTGTTCTTCTTAGGACTAAGTCAAATGATGGCCCGATCTCCTCCAGCTCAATTCGCGGTGTCCGGCACCCAGACTTCTTCAACAGAGACCTGTAGTGGCACATTACATCAATATCTGTTATGGGGAATGTTTGCCAGTAGAAAACAAGATTAACTGGCAAATAGCAATACAACAATGGCTTAAATTTCTTTTCAACAGGATCTTGAAAAGACTCAGACATGAGTTCTCTTGGTGGATCTTATCCACCACATGGTGTTGCTGAGCTCAACTCTATTTTTTCTATTGTGGATAAAGCCAGTACATACTCTTTTCGAATCCCCTCAGATTTGATGATTCAAGCTGAGTTGGTGACTCTAAAAACACTGTAATCAGTCGTGCAGCACAGGACATCCCATATAAGCCCAGTTTTTCTTAATAGCCAAGCTACAAGCAATGACAATTGTATTATATTACTCACTTGACCCTGATATATAAGAACAACTGATACTAAGACAATGAACACTATAGTCCCTTTCACACATGCTCGGTGACTCTGAATTTATCCAGAGTTTGCCTAGAAGAGCTGTATGTGTGAACACAAATGCTAGGATTATTTGAACTGCACTTTTCTCTTGCAGCCCCCTATTTATTAAAGCTTCAGAAGAGCTGCATATGTGAACACAGCAATGGGCATATCAATAACAAGTATATCATGACTGGCACGACACCAGAAAAATACAAATGTCTAAGAAAGAAGGAGAAGAGTCATATTAAAGAACAACAAGGATGCAAAAACGTGGAAACGTACATTTGTCAGATAGGTCCAATGATAATGGGTATTGACGACAAAGCAAAAAAAGCCATCATTACAGAGATGTCCATTGTTTTGTCCACCATTTTCAACATGCTGTTAATAGTGAGGTTTCTACTGAGTACCTTTTGCATCATATACTGCCTCCTGCAGGCTCCAATCCAGGTGCCGCCACCCGCCACCGCCTAAACTACACACAGTATTTTCAGCATGCGTGAACACAGTGCATACGAACAATCTCCTGATGTTTGCTGCATATGTGAGCAGGTATATCTGGACATTATCCTGGTCTGATTCTGCTCATATTGTCCAGATTTCATGTGTGAAAGGGCCTTATGTCTTTAATACCTTCTGTTTTAGGAGATGTGTAGTCCCTCTGTGTGTGAGTGAGACCAAGATGCAGAGAGAGACAGTGAATATGAGTGGAGCAAAGGACAGAGTTAGCCATGAAGCTCCAGGTTTATAGTAAAGGAACAGCTTAAGTTGCAGTTTGTTAGTGAGAGTACTGTCTGCAGTGGAAAAATTAGCAGAGTAGAGTCGGGCTGTACCATGTAGAGGAATTGCAGCCTATGGTGATAGACAGAACTCGGCAGGATTTTTTATGCATTAATTTTCACCAAAAGGGAAACTTTTGTTATTCTGAGCAATTTGGACACACACATTTTTTTTTAACCATACCGGTAGCTGCGTATGTAGATTTTCCCATCCAGGGCAGTAAAGTGCAGGACATGTTCCAAGCCTGCCAGACGAACTGCAGACACAGTGGGACCTCTGAAGAAGTCTGAAAGGTGGGTGAAAGATATCGACAGGGATTGATGGTGGCACTAGAACAAATATACAAAACGTCCATCCTAACAAAATCTGGAAACATATTCAATGAAAAAAATTTGTTTATACCTATGAGCAGACTCTTCAGGCGTTTATGTTCGTTGTCTGTATCAAAAGCTTCCCCTGCAAACACAAGCATTGGTTTGGTCCCCTCAGGACATTTGCTGGCCTGCAACAGAAAAACACACAAACTTGTTTTTAGAAGCCTGTGGGATATGATATATGTCGAGAGAAGTATGCTACTGCACTATGAAACAAAGTAGCCCATGTCTCTTCTTCAATGAGTATGTCGCTTTTAAGCATATGTTCGGACTGCTTTTTTGCAGACAAACAGAGCTGCATGTTCAGCCCACATCCCACAGACACTTTGCAGAGAAAAACTATGTTAAAAAAAGTCAGACAAAAGACAAGTGTCGCCTGATCAAGCTGGTTCGGTTGTCATGGAAATGCTACAGATAAGTCTGCTCTGTTGGTTTAGTGTATCTGAACCTGCGGTTGTGTTATCAAATCCAGTCAACTTGTACTGCAGCTGTTAAACCTGGCCTTCCTGCTTTACCATACTGTGAGCTGTTTACAAGGTTGGAATTATTTGCGTTCCTTTTAGTTTAATAATGTCTATATTAACTGTGTTTGAATGGTCAATGCCATTCAAGATGAGATAATAATATTCTAATTCAGATTTTTAAGGCTCTTTCTACCTATAGAGAAAAAGTTGAATTCACACTAAGCTGGCAGTTTGTGCTTTGTCGGTATCTTAGCAGAGTAAGAGGGTGACTTCTTCTGCCTCCATGTTCCAGCCCCACTCCTTAAACTGATCAACCCTTAGACTGGTGACTGAAAAATAAAAATAGTAATATTAAAATAACAAAAAAAAAATTAAAAACCCCTTTAAAAGAGAAGTTCAACCTTTCAAGAAATATTGATGAGTCTCGAGACAAGATGTGGTTAAGCCTAGCCTCTCATAAAAACTGTAAGCAAAGTTTTAAAGGTAAAAAAAAAATCTATCAAAGTGAATGTTTTTGCACACTGAGGCTATCACAAATAAACAACATCATGCAAAAAAAACAAAGATAAAAACATCGCATTTAAACAATTCACACCTGCCCTGTCGTGGGTTTGCAACATTTTCGTAATATTGTCAAAATTTGTAGATCAGTAAAGCAAAAATGAAGTCAACATCATCCAGTGATGAGGAGCTTCTCCTCTTATTAATCAACCCCCAAAGAAGAGGACATTTTGGTTACTCGTCATCCTAACCAGACCAGAGACACGTGAGTTTTATTTTGTTTTCCAAGAGTTGAAGCTCTTTCACTGCCACTTCAGGGTGAATTTAAGGCTGCCTATGGTACAGTTTGCCCTTTTGCATATGTTGGCATCACATCTGCAGAAAGAAAGGACTGAATACCAGGAACCAAATGTTCCAGATCAGCATCTGTGTCTGAGGTAAATATTTTTTTTTCATAACGTAGACTACAGTAATATTTCCTACAGGATGTGACTTAACAGCCAAAACACGTTTATGATTGGTTAAAACTTTTATTTGCCGTCATGTATTTTGCAAAATCGACCTGAAGTGGACAAAATTAATGCAGCTATTTCACAAGATGAAACCTTGCATTTGGTATCTAAGAGCCAATAATAAAACAACTGTTCAATAAATCTTACTGCCGTGCGAATCTAACACAACAAAACAAAAAATAGGACCAGCATGTAAAGACCTTTAGTAATTAAGGTATCCTGTTTGTTTGAATCAAAAATGAATTCTTGGTTTGCTAAGAGTTCTGTTCTAAAAATATTTGTTGTTTTAAAACAGCGGAGTGAAAGTTCACAGCTGTGTGATGCTGCACAAAGGTGCTGTAACAATCTCTTAGCACAACTTATCACTAATCACATGTATTAGTTTATTATTAGTTTTGTGTATAGAATGAAAAAAGATTAGTAAAGCTTTAGAATTTTGGCAGCCATTTATTTCAGCTTTTTGACAGAGTCAGACTAGCTGTTTCTGTTTTCAGTTCTACATGCTGAGCTGAGATGACCATGTTCTGACACTAACTCAGTTTTTTGTGTACAGACACAAGTTTGATAACACCCGAGCAGATAGACATATTTTCCAATATGTCTATCTAATCCAGTAGCAATTTTTCTTTGAAGTGAAACCTGCATAACACTTTATGGGTAAGGAAAAATGTATGTGATTTGCTGGTTCGAACAGAAGCAACAGCTTATAAAATTCTACAGATTATTACACTCTCCACCTCTCTCATAATGTTAGAGCATAGGGTGGAGTTGACAATATGCAGTGTCACAACTCTATCTCTATGTCATTTTGTTAAATTTTATAAGCCTTTTCTCTTCCTTGATACCT
>JAPZDZ010000010.1:2587241-2608578 GCA_029783805.1 Acanthurus tennentii
TTTAAAACAATGAAGTAGCATGGTGCAGAAAGGCAAAAATGTTATGTCCTCATATGAGGACGCAGGGTCTCAGGAGGCTAACTATAGCAGCAAAACTGCAACAATAAGGCAGTGATTTCCCTAAACAGATGTCAGAATACCAGCAATCATTACCTTAATGTCACTCAGTGAGACGTACTTCTCTATTCCAAGTTCAATCATGTCAAGCACATGAAAGTCAAACAGACGACCTGCAAACAAACCAGAGGAAGCAATGAATATGTATCCCTACGTCTGCAGCCTCAGACTGATTGAACCTGATGAACCTTGAGAATGTACCTTTGTAAAGAAAGCATGATTAGTCAACAGAGGGGTGGATTTTGTCTTTCTTTCTCTTAATTTTTAACATTTTCTGACACAAAACATTTTTATTGGAGGTCTTCAGGGATGAGTTTCATGAGATTATAGAGACAGTACGCTGAAATTGAGCATTATGCAGGTATATGTGACCATTTTTATCAGCAAGTAATGATTCTTCATCACTACATACAATCATTCCGGTATATAATAACTGGTCTCTCAACATATGTGTCAAACTTAGTGAGTGTTTTGAAGAGACAGTGAGAGAGGAAGCGACAATTCACCGATTATGAGGTTGTTGGGCCGCTTCTTGTTATGAGAGCCAAACAGAAACAGTGAGCAGTCTGTCTTTTTTGAGAAAAATTCCTGTGGAAGAGTTTTTAAAATGATTAGCGATCAGATGGGAAAACATATTAAGACATTTGATTGTATAAAAGCATTTAGTGTATGCTGTGTTTCCTGCACACTTACCAGTGATGTTGAGTCCTCAAACGGCCGTGTTATGTTCTTCCTGAGAAGAAAGGAGATATTTTATACAATTCAGACAGCTCAAATGTTGGAAACATTTGAAGCAAATAATTTTGTTTTTGACTCTTTTCAGCTGAGGATAGTTTAAGGATAATTTAAACTAAAATTTTCATGAATACTGAATTTATATAGAATTTTCTGTGCCAAAATCAGCCATGAGTTCTCCATGCTTTGGGTCACAGCAGCTGATGAAGAAGTCTGCTTGTTTACATAAGCAGTCATAAGTGTGAAACCAGCACAGATGTTTCGGTTTACTGTTTTTCAAGCCGAGTTTATTGTAAAATTCTACAGAATATTACACTCTCCACGTCTCTGTGTTCTTCCAGAGAAGAAAGGAGATACTTTATACAATTCAGACAGCTCAAATGTTGGAAACATTTGAAGCAAATAGTTTTGTTTTTTGACTCTTTTCAGCTGATACAAAGGATAGTTTAGTGCATTTAAAGTAAGTATAAGTGTGAAACCAGTACAGATGTTTTGCTTTCCTGTTTTTCATGTTGAGATTATTATAAAATTCAGAAGGTTTTACAAATATAATTTTCTGAGCCACAATCAGCCATGAGTTTTTCATGCTTTGGGTCAAAACATACTGCAGCTTCTTAATAAGACTTTTGTCACACTTAAATCTGGTTCAAAAAAAGCACCTATATTTATCTATAACCCACTTACTTCTTGTACAGCACAGCATTGGGCTTCTTCAAGGCATACTGCAAGAAATAAGAATTGTTTTTGAGTGCATAATTCTGCTATAGAGTCCATAGTTTTAATTAAAGTTAAATCACAAATGATGCTGAAACCCCTGCTTCACTTATGTAATCTGTGCAAGGAGTTTTTTGCTTTTGTCAAATGTCTATTT
This sequence comes from Acanthurus tennentii, assembly GCA_029783805.1. NCBI lineage: Eukaryota > Metazoa > Chordata > Actinopteri > Acanthuriformes > Acanthuridae > Acanthurus > Acanthurus tennentii. The sequence goes on from JAPZDZ010000010.1 coordinate 2,588,965, forward strand.
TTTATTATGAGTCATCGCTTAAAACAGTTTATTTGTTCACAATATCCAAGTGAATTTTACATGTTTGACTTTTTGGTTTTGTTCAACAGAACAAATCTCCAGTCACATCAAACTAAAGAGCAAATCATACTCAGAACAAACTGTAAATTGAAGAAGGAAGCAGTCATGCAAAAGACGGGGAAATGTACAGCTGCGTTGATGAACCTAAAAATTATCTTTGTTTTAGATCACAGCTTTCGAGGCTGGAATTCAGACTGAAGGAGGCTGTCCATTAGTTTTTAGTATTCTTAATAACCGCAGATTAATAAAAAGGATGATCATACCTTTAAGATAACGCATGCATTAATGCGACATAACAAGCCTCATTAAGGTCTCTATAACTACGTGCATCATCTGGTTACTTACTATGTCTTTGAGGGCTTGGGTGATGGTCTGACTGGTGTTCCCCCCTTTCATAATCATGGCAGTCTTCACATCCTCAATGAGCTTTGGCTCTCTGCTCTCCAAGAAACGCTTGGAGCGCTTTGTCTTGGGTTTTCTAAAGAAACACACATGCACAGGGGGAGATGACAAGCCAAGTTGTCAGTTGTGGTCAGAGTCATCCAGCATTTAAATAGAGGTGGGTGCTCAGGATGGGTACAGTAAGATGATTTGGTTTCTTGAAATATAATAACATATTATGATACTGTTGTCGACTTTTGTTAGGATACTTAGGCCCTAAAAACATTATTTGGTGGCTGGCAAATTATTTACCAACAAGAATACTAAAGGTAGATAGGCAATGTTGACCGAAACTGAGGCAAATTACAAGAACATTATCGATTTAGAAAAACCGGGAAAAAAAGATTTATTTTCTCTTACCAAGAAGAGACTTCTGACAGTTTGTTCTAAACCATTGTGCTTAGAATTGTATATCAATGAAGTGTCTTTACTAAACATATATACTCTAATCAAGTTGAAATTTACTCTTACTTAATTCTGAACTAATAATATCCATCCGTAAAACACACTTATCATAAACCGCTGTACTTTATTCTTCCCTCTGGTTGATTAGTCTGACCATCATTGAAAAGATAGAGAACCAAATTCTTAATAAATGACATATTTCTCCTCCAATAGATTTATCACTTTTGATTACAAGTTGGTGAACTCTAGCTTTACATAATGCGATATCCTAAATATATCATTTATTACTGATAGCGACAGATGTCCATCAAACCTTCTATTAAATTTAACTTCAAATTATAAGAAACACGATTTTTATTTACAGTAAGGGCTGATAAGCGTTATGCTAGGCTAACGTTGACACTATAAAAAGCCATTTCACAAGCACTATCCACTTATTCCGTTAAAAGTAAATGCGGACTCTTAAATAAAGTAGAATCTCAAAAAAGGATAGTCAAACTTACACTATTCCGTCTAATTGCGTCATTTCTGAGTCTTTATTCGTGTTGGTGCCCGCAAAAGGAGCACACACGTTACGGTTTTTCCACGTGAAACCAGGCGGCGGAAGACAACACTGGTCTTTCGTCTTCGTCTTTGGTGGAATGCTGGCCGACATCCTGCTCCACGTGAATGATCGCCATCTAGCGTCGAAACGACACCGTATAAACTGTCCACTAGGGGAGCCACAGGCCAAGGTAACCACAGTCCTGCAGTCATCAAATGTCAGATGTCCGGGGATGAGGTCAAAGCTTAAACCACCAGATAAATACACCACATTTTCATTTAAAAACATAGATGTTATACACACGTGTTGTGATTAATGTCCAGGATGTAATGTGTATGTTACATAATCACAAATCTAAGACTTTTATGTTGCAAACATATACACATACATGCACACATGCATTTTTTTTAATGTTTTTTTCAATAATTAAAATAGATTTATCCCCAGAATTATCAGTGCTGACTACACTAAATGCAGTGCTCACCTATATTCACCTCATATTTATTTGACATCATTTATCCCTGAGCTAATTGGATTTTTGTATTGTTTTTTACTTCAAAAACATAAAGGGGTGAGAATGATGAGTCTTATTCACATGTGTGAAATTTTAATTTGATTTATTACCCAAAACAACGTATTGAATCTAGGCTGAAATTCAACCATGTCCTGCATTACAAAATTTTTTTGGGGCACGTGGATAAGATGCTTAGTCTCACTAAGGTTTAGGTCGAATGATGTGAGGCATCAATGTAGCGCAGAAATTCTGTTGATAGTATTTTCGGGGAATAAAAAACTGTTTCCTTCCTTAAATATGTCTAAGGAGATATTAAACTATTTGTTTTTTCTTAGGCCAAGTAAGAGCAACAAAGCATATATGTTGCACCAGAGTGCCCCCCCACAAAGATTTCTTAAGCTTAAAACCAGATATTTGCATGCAAAGCATTTGCTTAAAGGAAAATTCAAAACTGGGGGATGCAAAATAGACAGATTAAACAAGAAATGCTTAAAAGTGAAGCAACACACAGGCTGTCATAATATGAAAACACATCACTAACCAAACTCCAAGAGCAGCAAATCCTACTTTTTCCATAATACAGTTTTGTTAAGAATGTGTTGCACTTTGGCATTTCTTGGTATTGTAGTTTGTCTCTACTTGTGTGTGAAAATTCATTTTGAATGCTGAAAATTTTAGATTGTCTTACAACTTAGATTTCAATAAAATTGTCTTTTTTACTCCACCACATTCATCTGCCTGGTGAACAAGAGTACAGTTTTACAGGATGTGCAGAACCAGCAAGCTCATAACATTTCTTTACACCACTGCATGTCAGACTGAAACATGGTTTATTTTACTTAACATAGTTTTAGAGATTTTTAATAGACCTACAAATGACAGGATTAGAAAGCATGTAATATAAATTGCTAAAGATTTGGCTTGTTGAAAAAAATCCCTTTAACCTCTAAAACTGACAAATTTATCTATTAATTTACAACATATTATAAAAAAGTATGTAAATCTGCCATGTAAATCTGTTAATCTTCATAAATACAGTATGCACAGTTTGTATGGACTTACAAGACACCACATACTCATATAGGCTAGAACAAGAGGGCTGCATGAGCTAAAAAAATTTAAATTCTCAAATTTAAAAATTTACAGAAAAAAAATATCTTTCACAAATATATCTTCAGACCGTCACTAATGAAAACATTTTACTGTTTTGTATTGGATGAATCAAAGTAAATACTCAAAGTCCATCTGGCCCTCTTTTCCAGGCTTTAGAGACAAAGTTAGCAAACCTTGAATCTATTCAACAACCATTTCTGGTTTTCTGTGTCTGAAAACCAGAAAATTTCCCACTTAAGCCATTTTATGAAAACTACTTCTCTTTAATGAAAAGAGTAAAAATGAAAAAAAAGTGATACTCACTTTCCGCTTTTCTCAATCTAACCCCTCTCACAATCTGCTTCGCTTTGACCAACCTCAATTGCCAGAAGAACAATATAAGTTTTTTGACTTCCACAGAAAGCAGGATAGAACATGTGACAAAAGGCTTTTTAACATAGTTAATGTTACAAAGCTAATTAGTTTTGTAAATATACACCACTGAAGTCTCCTTGGAAACTGATTAAAAGTCCCTTTGCCCACATTAAGCATTCCTCCCCTCAGCCATTTAAATTTGATGATTTTACAGTTGAATCACTTTGTATTTTTATTGTACTGATTAGGGTACTCAGTATGTGTCTCTGCAAAGACATTTGGAGACTGAAGTCAGTTGGAAAAGCTTCTACAGCCAGACTGAGCCTGACTAACAGGATTTTTGGCCATCGGACACCATTTTGCACTAAGATCTTTGTAGTACTTCATCCTTGTTAAGAGGCATGCTGAAGGCTGATATGTGCTTCTGCAGGAGCTCCTGAGAGGCTTGAGGGTAGAAGACAAAACAATTAATAATGACCTGTGTTGCATTGTAGTGGGTGTTCCAACAAAACAGGATTTACAGGTTTTTTACTAGTGCTGTTGCTCAAAACGCAAAAAAACAGAATAAAACACTCAACCTCCGCAATTTACACATCAAGATCAGTTTAAGTAGTCACAGAGACATAGTTTCTCCTTTGGCTCTGAAAGAAGCCTTTCAGCATATGTATTTATAAAAAAACAACAACCCTGATGATGTCACGAGGGTCATCTCAGATCGGGTGTTGAGACCACAAATTGCCAAAAATCACATAAAACTCTAGTTTTAAAAAGGGGGCATTTAGTAGGCAGTGGGTGTCCATTTGAAAATGCTGTTCAGTTGCATCATAAATGTAGGATCCAGTGTTTTTTAGATTCTGTTCAAGTAGCCTAGTTTAATCTTTTTGTATTATTGGTCTTACAAAGTTTATTGAGATCTTGAGTGCAAATGTCACTTTTTTCCCCTCGAGGTTTTGGACCAAATGACAAAAACAAAAAACACAGTGGTTGCACATACAAGTATCCGTTTTATTAAAGCATCAAGCTCGTAGCACAGATATATTTAGCACATCTTGACCATCCAAAGAACAGCAAAGGAAAGAATTAGATCAGCAAAGTTTCTCCTTCAGTACATCCTGATACATCCTGCAACTGCACCCTCTCAGCCAGGGGAGTTTTTTTCCCACTTTCTCTTCCTCTGCTGTCCCTCAGGTGATTCACAGGGAAAGAGAAAGTGAAAAGAAAAAACAAAACAACCACCATGATTTAGTCAGTTTTGAAAAGGTCATCAGAATACACCGGTTTTACAACAAAACATTTGGACAAAAGGGGAAGAAGAATATTGGTCCGCAGCAAAAATACAAAATATTTTTTTGTATAAAATTCTGTTACCATTCAACTGCAAAAATGCATTTTGAGTTCAGTGTATAAAAAAAACAAAACAGCAATGATCCACATCAACAAGGCTATAATGTACTTAATCCAAGAACAGTTAGCATGAAACTTGAAATCCTCTTAATGTGCGACTTCAAAAAAAGGACCTATAACAGTCACAGCAGATCACCAAAGTCATGTGACAGGCAGTTGAGAGCAGGTCATGTAAGGGCAGAGATTGGTCCTCAGGAAAAGAAAGAAACCACTTCAAAACGCCATGATAAACAAACCAGAGGGAAATTATGTACCCTAGCGTCAACTTCACTGCTTTTTCTTACATGAACAGCTCCAACTGGCTCATGGAGTGCCTTGGGTGAAAAATCACTGTTATAGGTGCTAAGAAATTATCGCAGATATTTCAAAATAACAATTTCAGCAGGGCTGAAAGCAGGTTAAGACTCCTGTGCTGTCTTCCCTGGTTCAAAATTCAAAAGTTGCATACTCTGGCAGGAGAAGCATTGTGAACACCACTGAACTGAACACAGAGAGGACAAACCTTGGACGTTTGATTTATGTTTCATTTATAAGAAACCTAACCTGCTTTCAGCACTTGTCCACAACTTTAAAATACACTAATTACAAGTTGACCCAACCCCTAACGGTAAAAGAGTCCCCACCTATCCAAAACACATCAGGATGTGGCAGTTGCAACTACGCTTTCAGGTGGTAAAACAAGAGGAAGGTGAAGCACAGACCTACTGACAAACGGAGGAAGAGACGGCGCTACACTACACTGTCAAGCAATACGGCACTGGTAGTCACATGCACCATAGTGTCACAGGATTTTCCCCCTCAGTGAACAAAGGGCATTGATCCAAACAAAAAGAAAAAGAAAACTGCTTGGGGAGTCACATTTTCGACCAATTCACTGCAAAAAATGGCTGGGCACAATAAATTTAATAAAATGGCAGTTTATGCAGCGGTTACATGTGGAATGATCCGGGATCACCCTGGCATGCTCAGACTGGTGGGCCTCTATTGTGCGCTTACAGATTTCTGTATGGGGCGGAAAGAGACAGAGAGAGGATGGATATTATGTGGGAAGAAGAAAAATGCTTTGCTGGGCAACTAAGCAAAAAGTGTCTGATTCATTATTTCCCATTCAGAGCAGGCGCAGCCAGGAGGACCGCCTCTCGTCATGTCATGGTTCTGGGGCCAGCTGACAGTCTGACTCTGGCAGGGGGAGACCTGCTGCGAGTTGGACAATGGCTGGTCGGCAGAGGTCATTGTGAGCTCTCTGCATGTGTGTGTGAAGAGGAGGGTGCGGGGTGTGCTCTCCTGGAGTCGTACATTCAGCTCAAACCTGGTCCAGGCTTTTCTCTAGAGACATGTACATTCGAAAGACGGGGTGGGGGTGGGGGGCAGACTGTTGCTTTAAACGGCCTGCGCTACATTCACTTTGAACATTTCCATATAACCAATTGGTAAGCTGAACATGACTGTTGATTAAAAGGATAGAAGCTTCCTATAGATACAGCACACTGTACAAAAAGAAGCATAGGTGCAACAAAGAGCGCTGGTTAAAAGTCTTATATGGTTCGTACGCATACATTTCCAGGCATACAACTTTAGTAGCCTGTCTGTTTGGAGAAATACAAGGACTATATGATTGTCGAGGTGGAGGAGCACAAATAAATGAAAATAATGGAGAGTCAGATTCAAACTCCAGCGAAGCAGGAAGTATTTTTGCTTTAGTGCAGTTTACAGCAACTGAACAGAACATCAACCACTATGCTGCAAATGTTTTATCCAATAGTGCAACATTAAACAGTAAGTATGGCATTTAGATTCAAAGGTACTCAAATATGTCCTGACAATGCAACAATTACAAAGGCCAAAAGCTTATCAGGGCTTATACATTCATTTAACTCGAGACGGAAGGTTGGCCTTTTCGTACCATGAGTAAACAGGGTTTTAAAGTGCACTCAGAAATTGTTGGATCATAAATATCTATTTTCACAAAGGAGGGCAAATCAGATGTGGACTGGTTGAACATTAGTAAAAATTTAGCAAACTTTTTTTTCCTTTTTTTTTATTGAATAGGTCGAGCTCATAAAGAGGCAGACTGATCTGAGCATGTCAGGGCCCTGGCCTAGTGTGGGCGGAAGCCTTGTCTGTGGGGGATGAGGGGGGACACCTGCAGGAACGGGCCGACGTACTGGGCACAGGTGGACAGCCTCAAACCGAGCGTGTTTAATTCCTCTACATGCACTTCAAGATCACAGCAAGAGTGAGCTAGAATATCGAAACAGAGAAAAGAGCTTCCATGCAAGAGATCTAAGTCACAGGTACAACAATGCAAACAACTCAAACTGGAGGTTAAACTAGGGCTCGCAACTGCGTCAGCACCGGGAGATTCTGAACGACAACAGCAGCAGAAGAGGAGGAGGTGGAGGAGGGGGGAGGAGGAGGAGGACAACGACGAGCACTCTACAAGGGGGTGAAACCGGCCGCAGGGGGAGAGCCCCAGGGGGCAGCCTTTTTTACGCCTCTTCTTCATCCTCAACCCTCAGCTCTGCTGGTTCTGCTGGCGGTTCAGGGCATAGCTTGTAAAGACAAAATTGTAGTCGTTGAACTGAGCCAACTGGCGGTCGAGGCGCTTGTAGCCCTCGATTTTCTGGGCAGAAGAAAAGACACTGCGACATTTGGAGCTCTGCAGGGGCAAACAGGAGGAAAGAGTGTATTTAGCCAGTTGCAAGCTTAATTAAAATCACACTGAATGAAAGCTGGACAGTGTTTCAAAACATACCTGATTGACAAAAAGCGTAGTCACAAATTTTCCTGGCTTGAACACCTCCACCACCTTCCTGACCAGATCATCGTACGATGTCTGGGAAAGGTTGGTTTCGAAGCTGACGTAGGAGAACTCTGGCTCCGGGGTGATGTGGATGGTCCAGTAAGTTCCCTGGAAAAACAATCAAAGCTATGTTACAGAAATGTTTCAGTTATCAACACGGCAGAGGCAGCTTCTTGAAAAAAAAAAAAAAAAAAAAAAAAAAAAAAAAAAAAAAAAAAAAAAAAAAAGACACTAACGTCAGCCTTCATGCCATTCATTGAGTATCCACAAGGGTTGAACATTGTGGCATCAATCACAGAACCTGGTATCAGGTCACGAATTCCACTCATCTGTGTCAAGAGAAAAAAAAAAAAACATGTCAAATCACACATCACACCACATCAATGCACAACTCTGAAATCCTCCATGTCTTCTCATGTCTTGGTCAAACCAGGTCAGCTAACAAACTTCCGACTGTCCCTGGGGACCCGTGTGTAGCGATGAGACTGAACTAAACAGCCTGATGATATCTACTTACACGAGTGACATCACTTGCAGAAACACCATCTTTCATATAGAACTGGTCCATAATGGCTGGATCAAGATCACTCATCAGAACTTCCAGCGTCTGGTCCGCGTGCTTGTTCTCCCAGTACTCCGGTAAGTCCAGGGTGAACAAGTACCTGTGGGAGACAGGCAGTGAAAGTTCGTTTAAGCTCATAATAAAATATATGCAGAAGGGGAAAGCTGATCAGAGTTAAACCAGGACAATATAAGGGAATTTCAGAAAGAGCTCTCCTATAAAAAAAACAAAAAACATTGCATACTTCCCTTTTTACTTTTATCTTAAGATTGTACTGAACAATTAACTTCTTGGATAAAATCAAGATTTCTTCTAGCAATGTCTTGCTGTGGCTGGACACTGAATATTCATAAAGTTTTAGGCAGTAGAAGACATTGTGTGATGCCTACCAGCAGTCAGAGTTCAAACGTCCCATGCAGTATGCTGCACCATCTGAAAGAAGCAAAAAGAAAGGCTAATTTAAATGGTTGTTTTGGTTACTGTTTGCCTAAAAACTATGTGAAATATGAATTTGCATGCGTCATACTAGACTCTAGAGCCCGAGACAGCCTTTCAAATCACAGAACAGATTATGCTAGAGCAAGTCATAATGAATGCATTTTTAAAGCATAACTCAAGGGGGAAACTAGGAAGGGCAAAACAGTGTAGTGGTTATTTTTACTGAGATTATATTTACACCTACTTGGGAAAATCTGGCTGAGAAAGTCCACTTCCTCCTGAAAGTTCCGATGAGGGAACTCCTGATGGGTCGGCTTCATAAAGTTCTTGCGGGAGTAGAAGAAATTCTGAAAAACAGAACCATTTACCCTTTGAGTATGAACAGCAGGCATTGGGTAAACACTAGATAGTGAGTTTGTATACCAATTTCTGACATGTAAAACACAACATGTGTTTTACATATACTCAACTGGCTGTGGCTCCTACCTCTATGGCATCGAAACCGCAGTACTCCCTGGCAAGTTCCAGCAGAGGCACCAGTGCTTGCAGTAAGAGGGTGGTTCCGCATGTCTTCAAAATGAAACGTCTCTTGGAGACAAACATGCTACTCTCACTGTGGAAGGAGAGAAGTATAGGATAAATGTACATCTAACTAAAATTAAATTTGTTTGCAACTGCCTAACTTATTTTTCTAGTGATAATAAACGGTTAGTGTTTTTTTTAGCTTGTATCATTCTACTCCATAAAATACACACCTGGATGTATGTTAGGTACTAGTTACTAGCTCCACTGACTTCACACTGACTGCTATGCAGAATATAATTTTGTGCCCATGACTCTGTCTCATCACCTGGGACAAAGACAGTGCTGTCAATAGCAAGCAGCTTACAGGTGACTGCTGTCTGATCCTGCCTACCCTCTAATCAGTAGAAAAGCAGAGGAGGCACACCATAGGTAAAGAAACAGCACTCACCTGAGTATATAAGCTTCCTGCTTATCAGACTTTGTCACACTTATGATCAAACAATGCACATTCTCCAAAAGTTTGTCCCACTCAAACCTAAAAAGAGAAATAAAAAGCAAATTTAGTACTTTGGCATTAAATTACCATATTGCACTGACTTCTTTCCATTTCAAAAATGAACACATAAGGGAGAAAACTTTATATTCATAAACACAAATGAGTCAAAGAAGTTGTTTTAATCAGGTCTTAAAGAAGGCACGCAGCCTCCAACAAGAAAAGTCAAGGAGGAAGGATTCCCTAGAAATGAAGGTGCTCGGGGAAACATGAGAAAACAAGTGGGCAGTAATCTAACACTAATATAAAACTGATATTTCTGTAGTTTATCCAGTAGTGTGCATCGTTTGACATGAAAGTCACAGTAACAGAGGAGGATGAGGGAAATATAATGATAGAATGCTGCAGTGTGAGTGTAAGACATTGTCAGGCAGACAGGAGTAAGGCACTTGCTGGATGCAGGAAAGCTGCAGGATAATGCGGATTTGTATTGTTTGAATATTGGCTCAGTTTCATTGTTCCTGGGCAACATGAAAATTACAGGCTGGGGCAGACAATACATTCAGAGCTCTCCTCAACAACAGGGAGGCTGCTTCTGCCACTGCCACCCCTCCCTCCCCCCATCACCGCTCTAAGACAGCTGCAGTGCAAATGCAGCTGCGTCACGTTCTCTTTACAACCTTGGAAGTGCAGCCTGGAGCCATTCAGAGCGTCCAGTGGGAAGCACAGCACAGCCTGGGCTGGTAGAGAAAGACCGCGAGGAGGCCAATGCTCAATGGGGAATTTACCAGCAGCCAATGTTGCATAGTTCACCCCGAGAGATGGACAGGGCTTCATGAATCGACAGCCTTTTCTGGGGAACCTCTGAACGAGAAATGTGCCAGTGACTAGACTATAAGCAACACTTCTCTTGCTGCCATTGACAGCACTGGTCAGAGAGTGTTAACAGCAAGTCATTTGCTTGCTGACTAATTAAGTTACATAGCTTTGGCCACCTGTTATATGCAATTTTAACAGGTGCATACAATTAGCTAACTGGAAATGACAGGAATTCAGGAAAAAATATAGTTAAATATCACAAAATAGTTTTCAGAGGAGTTGGAAGTCATGGTGTATGGGTAGTGAAAGTGAATGTGCTAAGTCACTCCTATAAACTTCACTCCAGCAGTGATACCAAAATGGCACCAAGTAATAGAAATAAGATGGGCTGAGAGAAGCCTCACTTAACTATGTTGTCTATGACCTGGCTACTACGTAACCACAACTCCACAGTTCAAGTCTGGCTGTGGATTCTTGTTGTAAGCCATGCCTGCCTAATCCGCACGGCAACCCAACCACAATCCTGCAGGCTGGTCAGAAAAAAAAAAAAGGAAAACATCATGCAATGTTTTATTGTCAGTTTATTTTTAAGATTCCTAAATATAAGCCTTGAGCATATTTGCAACCATAAAAATAAAACAGATTTGAATTTACCCCCTGGCCTTTAGACATTTGCTTAAAACCTGTTCAAAATTTAGATAATGGTAATGAGGTAATGACAGCCGCTGACAGCAAAGTATGACTTCCGAGCTCATATACACAGCAAACATTAACTATATGAGCGGATGACTAGACTACTCTCCTGAGTTATTGGGTGACATGTTAAAGTCTGATTTCATCTGTCATGAATATTTAGCATGTACTGGTTAGTGTGTGCACTTTTTAAAATTGTGGGCCCCTTACCTGTCTGGGGCTAAAATTTAGTAAATAAGCAACAACCCTTGAGATCACTCTTACAAAATGTGCCTCTGCTTGCTATCCAAATTGAAAGCTAAAGCTAAAACTGTCAACTCTTTGCCCCAATTCACCCCTTGTACGTGTTGCTGTCATGAAGATGGGTCACTTGCAGGATAAAAATATTAAATGCAATTAAGACTATTACAGGCTAATGAAAAAGGGGCTATGTGAATGATTACAGAGGCAACATTTTTACCCTGTTTCTTTGCAAGTGAATAATGGAACAAGCTTAAACCATAGTACAATGAGTTCTATATAATACACTTGTTCCATGTCTGTATGTATAAGGATAAGCCCCACATGAATAACCTGTCCAGTTACAAATTTGTAATTTGCATAAAATGACAGAGCTGTTGCCACATGCCGGGCTCCTGCGTTCATACCAGAGGGAAAACGTAACTGGAGACATGAGCTCTCGTGTCACCGTGAAATGTACACCAGAGGTTATTTCTGGTTGCTTAGCTGGATCAGATCTTCTTCAAAGAAAGAGTTGTATCCTGGAAAGGCCTGGATTAGACTGCAAAACACTATAAGAGAGTTTCCACCCATACCCATGACAAGGGGGTGTCATGATTTACCCGAATTCGGACTCCTAGCCATTTGGCTACTTTGGATGATAAATAAAAAAATGAAAAAAAAAAGACAAGAAAAAAAAGATTGATAACAGGGGGACAGTATCCTTCAATAAAAATAACTTTAAAAAAAAAAAAAACACAATGTCATAACTAGCTGCAGAAGACAATGGTAAGTCACATTTAAAACCATTAAGATGAGATAACAATATTTGGCCTTAAGGACCAGTTGCTTGATTGCCACAAGAAACAGACAGCTGCCAAAGAGCCCTGAGGAAGAGCAGTGGAGGTAATGTGAGTGAGATCCACATTTGTGAATCAGATGCCCTTGTGGACTTATTTGGACATTGGCTGACGTCCAACGAGACTGATCCACTGACAGTGTGCCTCTGAGCCGTTAATCTGCCCTCTGGCTGTAAATTAATGCCAGTCCTCATTCACCCGACTGGCCACACACTTTTCTCTAACAGACCTCTGATCTGGTTAATGACCAGAAAAGTCCCTCATAGCGTGGAGCAGATTAAGCCTTGGACCTTGCCACAGGAAATTAACTTACTTATTCAGTATAGCACTAACAGAGAACAAAATGAAAAGCAGTTTTTATAGGGATAAACATTGGACACTGCCATTTGGGTAGACAAAGGGAATGAACTTAGCTGGTGGTGAATTCTAACCAGCTGTTACAGTAAATCATTTCATGGACACTATTATCACACCCCTAGTGACTGTACTCTCACACTGAAGAATTAAACACCAGTTCTTCCCAAGACACCTCCGTGGGTATTTATTTAGCACACAACAGTAATAAAGTTTACCTTAGGAACTTAAATCTTTCTACTTATGACTGACTGCTCTGCTTGCTGCAAGCTCCCCAGCAACCCAAACAATTGGATTTTGTGGGGATGAAAGGGGGCAAAGGTCACCAAGCATTTGATCCATTTACATCCGTTTCTCTAGCTGTCATATAACTGATCCTTTTCTTTCTTTCCTTGAACGCAGCCAAATGCCTCTAATCAAACCGGAGAACCATTAGCCAATCAGAAAAAGTGGGAGGAGAGTGTCTACATGGCTGAAAACGTGACCGGAAAAAGAATTACAAGAAATATCACTTGAACCTAAAACAGATCTTGTTGCCGCCATGGAGTTAGTGACTGTCAGCATAGTTAAGCACCTACCGGATCCCATCGACAAAACACGTTTGAATGACTCAGTCTCTGTCATAGTACAGTTAGACGGTTAGCAGTTTACGATGCCCGTCATCACTCTAAGACCGCAGCCACTCCTATTTTCATTGAAAAACAATCTCCTCTGGCGACCAGAAAGGAGTATTTGAGTGATCTGTAACTTATAAGTGTGTGAATGCGTGTTCGTGTTAGTGGCAAGTGTCAAGTGTCAAGGCAACACGCGGTGACGACGGGCGACCACATGCTTGACACCTTCAGTTGGGGCCCCTCGTCGTTGAATGACGCAGAAATAAAGCTTCGCCCTTTACAGCAAGAAAAACTAGAAAACTGCTAGATTACCGAATGCCTTTTGAAATTATGTAAATCAAGTTGTTTAGTATATTTAAATACCGTTGTAACGCTAATGTAATCAAACAATGTCCCAACAACAATGCGGGGCCATAAAACGCGTGCGCACCGAAAGGAAGAAAAAAGTGATCAGGCCCGCTTAATGCTGGCACTCAAGTAAGCTCATAATTGACGGGAAAATGACAGTTAAGTAAGTGACTTTCTAAGTTGTACAATGAGTAAGAACTTAAGAGGCAGATAAAAATGTTAATATTTCTCCCAGGAAATAACATTAGCTTGAGTTAGCTTGCTGTAAACGGATTGCCAACTTCTTGTCGAGAAGGATTTTAGATACTGGTTATAACTTTATTGTCGATTTATCGTTCACTTCACACGTGAGAAATAACATTAATATACAAAAGTAATCTCTATAAACTATTTCGGTGAAGAATGAATGACTCAGCTTAGGAGTGCCACCGTTTAAGTGGGAGGTGGCCATTTTTTAGTGACTGCTAGCTAGTTTTGTGGTAGTGGGCTTTGGTGCAGAATGTGGCTCCCTTCCTTAAGTAAGCCAACTTGGGTTGAGATGATGACTACAGAGATGAAAACAAGATCTTACCACATTGAACTGTCATTGATTAAAAATGTCACGAGTAAACTGAGGTAAGGGAGTCAGGTGGCCGGTCAGTCAGTCGACATTTCAGTGCATTCGAAGACAAACACGACACCGGAATACTCAAATGATACAAACCTTGGGATAGTGCGGAGGTCTCCGGTTCCTTTGGTCTCATCTTGCCGAGAGAACCACACCTCCAACAGCTTCTCAGTCCCCTCGAAGAAATGTGCACCGTTATCTTCCATCATGAGACAACTGACACCCAACAAAAAATATTAACCGTCGGTTGTAACGTTTACAGCTTAGTAAATCCTTTCTCGATCAGTTATAATGTATTGAGGTACAGTCCTTTAAGCAATCCAGGTGTTGATTTTTCTTGAGTTACCGTCTTCCCTTTTACAGAGAATACCGTTAGCGAGTGCTAGCTAATATCGCCGGCCATACTGTGTAGAGCCCTGAATGGGGATGGCGTGCTGTCTATATATCCTAGTCGTGTCTACGTCAGTGTTGCGATAAGCCAATCCAATTGTAGGACTCTGGCTTGTAATATGCGGTTGGCCCTAGGACCTATCAGTCACTGTAAAAACAGGGTTTCCTCACGTGACGTTGTATAGATATATTTTTACAGCCTACACGTAGAACGTGACAAAGCTCCGTATAAAAATATTAAAATTGACTATCTCGAATTAAATTTTTGATGGATGTTAAAGTGAAATGACAGCAAATGATTAGGTCTTAGTTAAGCAATTGATATGCATTTATTACATTTTTACACTCAAATATGTAAAATCCAAGTTTCTATGTGACTCAGTTCTTCTTTAACAAATTCTTACTTAATAACAATCACATATTTGTATATTTTACTCTTGCCACCTATCATTAAGACTAAATCCGTTTATCTGTTGTTCGCATTTTCTTTTTTTTCCTTGTTTGCACACAAAAAGTACACAACTATGACTGAGTTACAAAAAATGTAAAACTGCACCTGTAACAAAAACTTATGCTATTCAACGAGTCCATTGAAAGTGAATTACACATACTCTGGTATTATACTAGCATTATGTAGTACTATTGTAACTGCATGAGTCTTGGCTAAATACAGAGAAAGACATGGTAAGTCTTAGAGTGTTATTCTATACTGCAAATTGCCATTAACATAATAATAATAATAATAATAATAATAATAATAATAATAATATAAGAAGAAGAAGTTGAAGAAGAAGAAGAAGAAGAACAATAACAATAATACAGAATTGGGTGAGTTCGTTTGACACCTTATCTAACTATAGAAGACAACCGTGTTTAAAAAAAATCTCAATGTATAGATTTGGGGGGGGGTGCCTGATAAAACTTAGTGTATATGCTATGAAATTAATTAGATATGCAGGGTTCAGAAAATTATTCTAAATATGCTTAAACAGTAAAGCATTTTCTTTGAACGCACAGCCTTTCTTGCACACCATGAAATTCAAACCTTGCACACCATGAAATCTAAACCACTACATTTTTGAAGAGCAGTCAGTACGCAAAGTGCAACAAACCGCAGCGAGAAACGCGGGTTGTAGTTTCCTGGTTTTCCGCTTACTATCTGACGAACTGTAGAGCTGGCTTGAAAGAACTACTTTACCCAGCAAACCTTGCGCGCCAATTAGAAACGTCAACGAGCCAGTGAACATTAAGCGGAGCAGACCAAAATCCCAAACAAGGAAATGGTGGGGGAATAAAACGACCAGATTATTTAATTAATGCATGTAATAATTAATATTTTATTTTATTGTAAATTAAGACGTATTTATGGGTTAAAATGGATTACGACTTCAAAACAAAGCTGGCGGCCGAGAGAGAGAGAGTAGAAGATCTGTTCGAATATGAAGGTTGCAAAGTGGGTCGAGGCACCTACGGGCACGTTTATAAAGCTAAGCGCAAAGACGGGTAAGATAACCGTGAACGTTATTGTTTTTTACTGACATAAAGCTGACTGCAGGATGCATTTTTTGAACACACACCTCAGTCGTGTGTTGAACGGGGCGTTAAATTTGAACCTCTCCAAAGCGATAACCCGTGTCTCTGTGTTTTTGTTTTCATGTAACGCACTCACTCACTCACCAACGGTCCCCCCCTCCCTTTCCTCCTCCCCCACCGCCTCCTCTCCAACCCCCCACCCCCAAAACAACACATTAAAGCAGCGGTGCTATTTCGATTTTGACAAGTCTCGACTTTACGTTGCCAATCAAGACAGCTTGCTCCTAATGCATTTAAACGCACTGGAGGTCAATGGTATCGTCATTCAACACGAAAGTACATTTCAGCGTCTAATCGCGGCCAAGCTGCTCCCCCATTTTTAACAATGTGCACTGCCAAACTTTTTTTAGACTCACAGTTGAATGTAAACTGTAATTGCTCTTTGCACTATTTCTTTCAAGCATGCGACGCGGCAATACATATGTGAATTACTTGTACCGTGTATAACAGCAACGGCAAGATGTACATTATGCCCTCATATTTCTATTCTATTATATCAGCAGTATCAGTATTTGTTGCTAAAATTGGCCAATGCTCAGTTGACAGTAAACTTTTACAGCGCAATTTAATTTTATTAATGAGACTTTTCAAGTAATTGATAGCATTGCCCAAACGTTAGATTAATAACCTGACAGCTCCTTAAGTGTAAGTCAGAAGTGCTTTTACCAGGGAAATAGTGCATGAATAGTTGCTTATTTTCTTCCTCTCTTTATTAATATGGCATATCACACCTTTTTGTAGGCTGGTAAAACGAAGTAAATAACCAGAAGTTTTATACTGATCCTACATTCTACATTAGTAGTGGTATGTAATGACAGAGACTAGGTACAAGCCAGATGTGACCAGTTGATGTAGAATAGGATGTTAATGTCATTGTTACACAATTGTTGTTATACATTTGATCCTTGTTAAAATGAAAGTGCAACAATATAATTTTAGAAACCTTAAGGAATGCCATAAAATTTGCACCAGGTCTAGAACAAATATCTTGAAACCTAGAAGCCATAATTTTGACGTTCGATTTCTTAATCAGTTTTTATGTTATGTAACTTAAGTTTTATATCATGGGGGACCGTACAGTGTTATTTGGGTAGGTCTGGCAGAGTGGAGGGACAGATGTTGGCAGCCATCTGCTAAGAGACAGGAAGTTCTAGAAGTGAGAGCCATGGGCAGAGTGGCGCTTCTGGAGGAATAAATGCCCACACTTGTTTGAGTTCTGTTCTGATCAAGAGCCAATCACTAACATAGCAACAAAGAGTTCAGCATTTAGTTTTCAAACTTTTTGGATCAAGAAGTGGATTTTTCTTAAACCTAAACTTGACTGCAGCAGGGAAAGTTTGTGTTTTTCTGAGTATAGATGTAGGGGGTTCAGGACAAAAAAAATGATGTCAGATATTAGGAGCTTTCTTTAAAAAGCTTATAAGATGCATTGACTGTGAAAAAATGGTACTTGCTACAACCCTGATTTTCACAAGTCAAAAAACTGTCAACAGTTCAGTATCGGTTAAATGTTACAGATATACAGATACTGTTGAAGAGATTATGTGTTGTCACAGCCTGTTGTTGTTGTTAGACGTTAAAGGTTGTGTTGGGTGATATTAAAGAGCACACAAAATTATCACTGTAACCAACATAATAGTCTCAGGTAAGTCTCTTCCTAGAAAGGTAAACACATGAAGGTAATGGCAGTCATTTCAGCAGCACTAATACCTGGAGCTTGTTTAATGCCGTTGGTAACATCCTCTCAGGCAATACAGATTGTTTACATGGTATACAGTGTATTTAGATCAAGGGCTTTCTTTTAAAACACTGAACAAATTAACATTAAGATGTCTGTGACGTATAGTAAAACACATAATTGTGCTTTTGGGGGATAATCTTGTCATCTTTTTTATTTACCTTGATTAATTCTTTCTAATGCAGGTGTTATAGAACCTCTGGTTTCTTTTAAATTCAGTATCAGACCATTATCTTGCCTTGACTAAGAAAAAAGTAAGGTAGCTAATAGATAACACATCTTGTAATATGGAATATTGTTGATAGTGTCTGTCCCTAGGAAAAAAAATGCAGCCAGAAGTGAAATCTTAAGAGTTGCTGCTGTTAGCTTACACTGCAGTACGGAATGGATTGTAGGCTGTGGGCCCTAGATATGGGGGGCATCCAGTATTCTTAGTAAACTTAACTTGCAAGACCTATTGAGGTAAAAGAGAATGCATTCAGTGTGTTTTGCATACACTGATTAATGATGCTACAAGATCATCAGCTGATTAGGGAACATTTGATTGATTTCTGATTGATTCTTAGGCAACATTTGCTCTTTAAGACAAAGTATGTTTGTGAAGTTTTTCAATGTACCTGTCTAAGAACTGCTTTTTGTTTTTGTTGTAATGGTGATCTCAGATTTGGTTAGACCTTTGGAATTTTAAGTTATCCTCTCTGCTCACTCACCTTCCTTACTCTCATGTGTGCATAAACCCCAGGTCATAATTGAACTTCCTGTGCAACTTTAGCAAGTGTATCCCAGTTGAAAGGAAAAGGAGACGTTTGCTCTAAAAGGTGTGAAGATGTACTTGTGAGTAGATGGTGTACTTCACTTGCATACCATCTGTAAATGTCCTTATGTAGGTGCCAGGATGTGAGCTGTGTGGCTCAACCATGAACTTTAGTGTGTGCATGTCTGTGCTGCAAACACTGCAAACACAGCATGATAACCCAATTCAGTGAAACATTTTCCCCTTGTGTGCTATGTTTTTCCACTGTGACGTGTTGGCATTAAGATGCTGTTTTTCCTTTTGAGTGTTGTAAAAATACAGCAAATATAGTACCAAGCATTAATAGGATGTATCAGCACTTGTGGTTATCACATCACATCAACTCTAATGTTTCGACATGGCTTTATTTCCAGAGCTGTAGAAACACATTGTAGCTTTGAAGCCTCATTCACAATTTTGACAGTCAAATTCCAATTAACATTCAAATGCTTTGCAGCCTTTCTGAACACAGTGCTTCTGTACGGTTACAGATAAGCTTATGCTACACCAAAACTATCATCATAAAACTATTTGAGAGTTGATTTCTAGCGGTCCATTGTCCATTGTTTCTGACTCCAGTGATCCAGTTTACAAATTTCAGATCATTATAAAATCTGAAAGTCCAGATTCATTGAAAGGAAAATTACATAGATATTTTAAAAAATGTGTCTTATTAAAAACAAAATAATCTGCTTCAGTCAGTATTTGTTCATGTTCATCCTTGGGAAAAAAAAAAAATTTTACTGTGGTATATAAAAAGGGTGTTGCTTTCCAGCTTTCATACTCACAAAATAAAGCATAAACCTGCACAGCAAAATTCTAACAGCGCTATAAACTACATTTATATTATTATCACAATAGCAAAAAAAATCTATTTTTTGTCTTGCACTATAACAGCCACTGTACTTTGCACATTGAGTGAGTCTAGGT
>JAPZDZ010000010.1:2608678-2620718 GCA_029783805.1 Acanthurus tennentii
CAAAACTATCATCATAAAACTATTTGAGAGTTGATTTCTAGCGGTCCATTGTCCATTGTTTCTGACTCCAGTGATCCCGTTTACAAATTTCAGATCATTATAAAATCTGAAAGTCCAGATTCATTGAAAGGAAACTCACAAAAATACTCACAAAATAAAGCATAAACCTGCACAGCAAAATTCTAACAGCGCTATAAACTACATTTATATTATTACCACAATAGCAAAAAAAATCTATTTTTTGTCTTGCACTATAACAGCCACTGTACTTTGCACATTGAGTGAGTCTAGGTCATACTATGCTTGTGCATTGGATAGTATAAATTTTGAGTGACATAAATAATTGCAAACACTTTTAAACAAATTTAAAATGTTTTCTTCAATTTGATCGCCGGTATTTTGGCAGCATAATGTTGCTATGAGCTTAAATACATGATTTTTTTTATCGTCATTCGTTTATTTGTGTAGCCAGCTTTTTCATGACGCTTACATTATTACCATGTGAATAAAATGACACTTGGTACAGCCCTTGTGAGATCTGAATTATTTTCCACATTACCATGAAAAATGAATAGTATGGATTTACATACAGTATTCAAACTGCAGATTAAATGACAGAATTGCAACAGTCTCTTTAATTTCTGTGGTAAAATGGCTAAAATTGTCACTTTGATTGCAGTTCCTTAGATTCTAGCCTTGTGTATGATCTTTGTTAGTTCTCCTATAAATATACTATAACAATATTACACAAAACGTTTGGTTTTGTTGGACTGTTCAGATCCAAAGTGTACCTTGTTAAGACATGTGCAGTGCTGGCATTATGTCATACAGACCAAGAGCTGATCACCAGTGTTTCCACAGACCACTGTGTTCCAAATTGTTGTAATAGCAGAGGCCTGTGCCAGCAATGCTAGCACTATTATTGTTTTATTATTTTTTTTAAATCCTCAGAAAACACATTGAGAGAGGACCCTCACTTTCAATGGTATCGTGGTACAGACATACAAAAGAAGGACAAGGATAATATGATCAAATGCTCTCAGAAAACAATAAAAATAAATACATGACTAAAATAGATGCATTTAAGAAAGTTAAATTATAAAAAATTTAATAAACAAAATTGCTTCTCACATCAACTGTTATCAGTAGTGTGTTTTTTGTGCGTGCTCAACCATCTTCTGTGGATTTTTATGTCTGTTCCTCACTGGGATCCTTAAGCAGCTGCTTCAGCATGTAGAACTGACATCAGAGGCAGTCTGCCAGAGAAAGCTCTCTGATTGGCTGTTTAGCCTCTTTAATTGGGCAGTTCAGGCTGAAATGCAAAGCCAAATCAAGCAGAACTTTACTGTGCCAGGTGAAACATTATTCTGAGCATGTGGCTTGAGTTTAATCAGACTCACAGTGAAATAATAACAGTTTATTTGTTTTGTCTCCTTTTTATCAAGTGACATAAGACTGATGTTTTGAGTGCAAGACAGTTAGCAGCAGTTTGAAAATGTAAAATACTTTGAGAGTTATAAAAAGGAGCTGCCCATTAACTGAAAACAGTGTGTCGGTGTTATTTGATATTATTTCTAAATGAAGAAAAAGCAAAAGACCAAAAGAATAAATGTTATGAGCAGTTTTGAGCATCTGTGCAGCTCAATTAGTATTAGAGATGTTTGCTTGAGAGCCCCATTAATCCATGACCATCTCCAATGCAAATTAGTTTGAAGTGGGTTTGATCTCAGCACCACGAGGACCTGTTTGATCTGTGCAGGCTGCTCACTGAATGAAGCTGTTAGTGGATGCTGTCCCCAGATTGTGTTTGCATTTTAATCCCTTCTCTTTGCGCTGTTTTGAACGGAATATGTTTCCTTTTGGCTCTCATTTTCTGCATTGCTCTCTGGCCAGGTTGTGTTTCATTGCCTGCTTATTTTATTTCAGTCATCAATATTAGTTTGCTGAGTGCGCTCTGCCCTGTGGTGTTGCATTTCACTTGTTAATTGGTTTTCATGCACTAATATGTTTCACAAGGGCATGCAGCTATGCTATAAATGCCAGAAAATAAAAACAATATATAGCAACAGCCAAGGGTTGCAGCTAAACTGGTATGTAGTTTGAATCCTGAGCCTCTGTCTTTGCAACAAGGATGAAAATCAGGCAAGGCGGTGCTCCGGGTTGGAGAAGCAACAACAAAGCACTCCTACAGGGAAAAAATGGCTCCTTGCTGCCACAGGCTATCTCCAAGGCTATATCTTTCCATGCCCTCTTCTGACCTTCTCTTCCCATCTAAACACCTCCAGCCTCAATAATCCAAACAATAAAAGCTAAAGCAGCAAGTAAAGAATATTTGAGTTCTTGTGGTAATGTTATTCCATTTTTTTTTGTTTTATCTCTACAGGAAAGATGAGAAGGAGTATGCACTGAAACAAATAGAAGGCACTGGAATATCGATGTCCGCCTGCAGGGAAATCGCAGTAAGTCACAGCTTTTGTACAACAGTGTTTGTTTCCGAGGCATCAGATCACTGCAAAATTTTCAAAGTAAGAGCTCAACATTTTGCAAAAACATGCTAATAAATTGTGTTGACAGGAGCTATTCACGTCTGTAATATGAGTTTGGAGCTGGACTCAAGAAGTTTTGAGCCAAGCTTTGCTGAAAGACTCGAAACAAGAGAAACAGCTGGCCTGGTTCTCTTGAAATGAAGAAAACAGCCTACGCCTTACCAATTAACATATTTGATTAATCCATGCTAATCCACACAGAAGCAGAAATATCAAAATGATTAGTTTTGTATTTGCATTTCTGTTTTGGTATGGGTTTGACAGTAAAGATGCAATGCATAAGCCAGAATTACACACTCCACACCCGAGAGTGTGCAAGCTACAACACGCCAATCCTGTAGACACCACATCTCCTGTGCATGTGCACAACACATCCTACAAGCGGAAACCACAAAGCAGTATAAAACAAATGACTCCGTGTCTGTCTGTGCTGTTGGTGCTCGCCCTGTTTGGCCAAAAATATCTAGGCAATTGTCCAATGAACAGTGCCCTGACTCAAGCTCTATACTTCATATACAAACATGAGGATGATATCAATCTTAACATTTCATTCTCAAAAAAGGAATGAGTATTTTACTGAGAAACAAAAAAAATTAACTGCTGCTTAATGACTCAGCTGGTCTTAAGAGATGTAGGGTCTAAGTTGTAACTAACTACACAAAAATATTACCTGAACATTCACAGAAGACACTCAGATTGAAAAATTCAGCTGTTACTTGTGTTGTTAGGGGACTTTCTTGCACTTTTTTCATCTTTTAATGCATCCACTTAATTGTCTTCTAAATATGAGAGTAAGGCTTTTAGCAGTCAGTTTAAGAATGCTTAGCACATTTATTATTCATTACACCTCTCGAATCAAAGAAATAAAGAGCATGTTTTTCAAGTTTTTCTGAATTTTCTTTGCAGGTCTATAAATGTGCAAGCACCTCTGTAACATTTAACACATTTTAAAAAGTTTAAAGAAAAAAGCCGGTATGTTTTGGATAATGACTGATGGACCAGCATGAATAAATCAGTCCATGTATGAAAAGAGCTTCATAAAAATTGATTTGCCTCTTTATGATTGTTGTTGCAGAGCTGTGTCTCCATAAAGAAGCATTTGCTTATTGATGTTGACCTTTGATCCCCAGAGCCTGATGTTGTTGATGTTTCAGATGATAAAACATTTTATTATATCACACTCAGTGCCAAGTTGTCGTTTTCACATACATTTAAACAGCAATGAAAAAATATTGCATAAAACCACAAGGTAAACAGACTAGCTAACATTTGTGCCTGTTATGAACCATGTATATTAAGACTTTGACGTGGTTCCAGTCAGCACTTGATTTGGAGTCTGTAGTATCTGTGGAGAGAGTGGTACAGCTTGAGGGTATGTTAGCCTGCTACTCAGCCAGCCCTGTCAAGCTGTAGTTAGAGAAAGAATGTGGCCCCTTCGACAGGCAGATGTTATGTAAGTCTCTGGTTTGTAGTATAACTTGTACATCTGAAAGGAGTCACAACAAGCAATGCTAAACACACTGTTTTTTGTTTTGTCATTTAACTTGTAGGAATATTTAATTTATCTTAAGCTTCCCATTCAGTAGTTGACAAGATGATGCATATTTACAGTTTCTCTTTATGCCAAAAATAAAAAAAATGGTTTTAAACCCATCTGAAAAAAACTTCATCCACCTCAAGTGTGCAGATGTAGTGGTTGGTGGATGGGGTGGTGAGAAACTTTTGTTTGCCTGATGGTTTTGGAATGAGCTCAAGGTGCAAACCAGTCTTTTCGCTCAAGCCTCAGCCTGCAAGATGGCTTTAGAAAAAAAACATCTCAAAATTCAGTCAAGACACAATGGAATGTGTTGGAAATGGCTTAAGTTAATTAAAGGATACACATTTAAAAGTGTATGGGACTCTTATTACACTTCAAATTTCTAAAGATACTAGCCAACCAGATGGTTGCAACTGTAACCTCCCAGTGTTTAAAAATATATTCCCAAGAAACTAGCATCCTTTCTTCAGATACAGTTGCAAAACAGATCAAATACTACATGGTTCTGTTTTTCTCCTCACCTGACAAATATATCAAAGTATCTAAAGTTTGTTCATAATGTTGACATTCAGTCTCTAAATCAACATTTAGGGCCCTATCGTGCACCCAGCGCAAACGCGGTGCGCCAGTGGCGCAGGTATCATTCCTATCGTACACCCGGCGCAAACGTCATTTTTGCCACAAGTGTAAGATAGCAAATCCACTTGCACCGGGTCTGTGTGCCGAGGGGCTGGAGGTCTGAGAAAGAAGGCAGAATGGAGGCGTGTCCTGGCGCGTTTACTATCTTACGCCCGGCGCACAAATGCGCCAGGAGTTTAGACCAGCCAGACCCAGTATCACAGGGCTTTGTAGAGTATTTTGTGAGTTGGCTTGGACAAAGCGAAGGGACACATGATGACTAAACAGCTGCTGAGAGAGGGGGAATTCTGGAGGAGAGAGCTGGGGGCAGAATAAAGTTGTAGAGAAATAAATATCTTGAGTGGCACCAGATTTTACCCTATTTCAGAGCTGTTACTGGCTGAAGGAGAGTTCAGAGTATGTGTCTTAAACTTGAGATTAACAAAGTCAACATGTCTGCAACAGCTCAGAAATATCTTTCTTTTGTTTGTTTTGTAGTGAGAGTGGAACTGACAGACTTTCAAGGCTTTATTTAAAATTCTTTAAAAAGCCATAAATGTAGAAAAATGACTTTCTGGTACAGCTCTAAAATTATAGTGAAAGGATTTTTTCAAAGTAAAATGCAGCTGTCAATCAATTTGTCAGGGTAAATAGACCTTTGTCATCATGGTAACCTTAGCAGACACTTAGTATTTGGGAGCAATACATTGAATTTTTAAATAACTTTGATACCAATCAGTGTTGGAAACATGAAGTACCATTGTGGATCTTTTGTTGACCATCTGTTGCACTGTAACATTTCTCAACATGTCTCCTGATTTCCCTCTTGCTCCTGTCAGTTACCACTCTTTAATTTTTTCACTTGGGTGTAAACATTAGTTTGTGAGTCATTTTATTATCAAGTTAATGCCCCCCTTCAATCAAAAATCTGTTTTTGTTTTGTTTATGTACCCCAGAATTTGACCTGTTGATCTATTGGCTTGTTTGTCAAGAGGTGTTTTCACATTCCTTTACCAAAGGGAGAAATGGTCAGTGCACTTTTCTAAAATCTTAAATTCAAATGGAACCCAGCTCAATTTGAAACATCACATGTGCTTTGATTCTCCCAGCATGGAACATTTACTTTGAAGTTTTGCATCATGTCAAAACATTCCCTTTTCATGACTGTCAAGGTATAACTCTGAGATGGCACGAAGTTGACAATTTGTCCCCATGTCTTTGGGCCACCTGATAGCGCTGCTGACACTGCCAAATTTATGCTCTTCAGTATAAAATAGTTCTTTTTTCTCCGGTGTCATTTTAGGGAATTAAACTTACCCTCAAATGAAGCAGAACAAATTGTTTTATATAACAACTTTAGGGTTGTTGACCGCATAAGTAATTCAGTCTCATGCACACACACACACACACACACTCACACACACACACACACATACTTATGAGCAGGTGGCTTTCATTAGGATTGAACAAACAATTTACAACAAATGTGTTCAGTTAGGAGGGTCTGATGAATCAGATTGGGAACAAAAAGCAAGACTTAGAAAAGTTTGGTTGGGAAATGCAATTTCTAAAAAATTCTTAAATGTTATAATATTAAAATTTAATCTTAAAGTGTTTTTAATCCAATATTGGTTTTATTTGACCTTTGTTTGCATTTGAGATGTAGTTATTAAGCTCCCAATTTACTTTCTGTGTTTAGTTGTATGGGCACTTTATTTCCTAAGAGTGTTTGGCTGGTTTCTCTCTCTGACAGTCTTTCATTATCTGTATCTCAGTGGGTGTCAGATTGCCTGCAGGCTCATCAATCTCTCCCTCAGGTCCTGATAGCAGCTTCTCTGAACAGGCAGACTGAATCATGGCTGTGGAGACTCAAGTTGTTGCCATTGTAAAATTGACACTTATTTACCACGCGACAAGTGACTTTCACATATACATTGGTTTTGTGCACACTGAGTAACTATTGGTGTTGTAATGGTTTTCACTGTGTCTTACATTCACCTAATAGACGGGTTAGACACATTACAACACATTTGCTCAGTCTTGTGTTACTTGCGTAAGCAGAGAAGCTCTGTGGTCCAAGATTTGAAAAGAACAGTGGTTCGTTTCTAAAGCTATTTGTTGATGGAAAAGTAGGCTTGATTTCATATCCACCCTGCAGGGCAAGTTAAAATAAGATGTATTTTGTCATGGGGTTAACAGCATTCTTTTATAAAATGATCAGTTCAGACCATGAAAGTGTCTCCTGAGGGTGGCAGACACGTGCATTGCTAGGGGTTTTGTTTTTCCTTTGGCTGAAACAATGAATGCCAACTAAAAAATCATTACCCACTGATATCTAGACAGGAAGCCCAAGGGCCATGTTTAAGCTTTTTTAGAAAGGTTGGTGCTTGTGGAACAGTAATGGGTCTTTGGCTCTGTGTTTCAAGGCAATATGAGGTTCTAACAATGTATTTGTGTGGGTTTTTTTGTCACTCTGCAATGTTTTTTGCAAAGGTTGTAGTCTTTGATGTGTGTAATTCAATTCAAGGACAAAGTTGTGTAAGACATTTTAGCTCAGTGTCTGATTAGTCAGCTTTGGTTGATGGTTTGCACTGGATGTACAGACTGAAAACAGCCCTGCGGTAAAAATGAAAAGTGAGGGTCATATTGTTTCTGGTGAAACCATGAAATCAGATCCATGCAACTTGTCTCACTCCATACCCAGCTGTGTGTTCTCATAAAGACATTTATATCAGCATGTTCAGGCTTACACGACATTCTTATCCAACAAATGAAACACAAACAGTTCCTGCTTTAGGGCTGCTAACTGTCTATGGGAAAAGGTTTTTGTCAGCATAAGTACATGGTTTTTTTTTTACATCTCTTCATCTGACTAGTCCACCTGTGAATGGCTCACCAAACAACTTGGCTCCTTTAAAAGTGTTTGAACTTTGGTTGTTAAAACTTTATTGTATCTGGAATGTTATATCAGCCCTTATTTCTTGAGCTGGTCTCCTTTATTAACTTTTGTTAAACATGTCAATAATTTGAACTTGTATTGAATTGAATTTCAAAACAAGCTCCTGACAAATAGTTCACACAGTGTCTACATTTTCCTGTTAAAAAACGTATCTGGCATTGTTTACTTACTTTTATTAGAGACATGTTTAATTTATTTCCAAATCTTCTTTGGAAATCCCCTCTCTTTTCCTTGTCATATTTTAACATGACACTGCTCGTTCATGTTTTCTTGACAAACGGGAGAGGCTATGGAAAATATTTTCTGTGTTTATTCGGCTAAAAAATGTATTAGACCTGCTTGGTTTCAGAAAGTACCGTAATTTTTGGACTATTAAGCGCACCTGAATATAAGCCGCACCCACTAAATTTAAAAAAGAAAAAAAATTTTGTACATATATAGGCCGCACTTGTCTTTAAGCCGCAGATGTTCACGTAGTAACATTGAATATTTACACAGAAAAATATAACACAGAAAGATTTTTTAACTTTTAATTAAATCAATATATTTTTTCGAACAGTGCCTGTAACACGGCTAGATAAAAAAATAAAAAATAAAATAGCCTACCAGAAAAATCATTGACGCTATCTTCATCTTCCTCCTGCGCACTAAAACCACTAAAGTTGTTTTCTTCAGTGTCGGAATTGAACAGCCTCAGAATTACTTCCACTAGGCCTGCACGATTCAGGAAGAAATATGAATCTCGATTTTTTAGCTTTGAATTGAAATCACGATTTTCTGCCACGATTTTTTTCTACCTGGGCTTTCAGCAACATCCATTTTACGTTCATTTGTTCACTGAGTTTTCCTTGCGGTTAACGTTATCTCGGCAACGCCGCAGTCCCTCTTCAGAAACTTTCAACTCAACTATTTGATTCTGCGTGCTGTGGATCACGTGACCAAAAGGCGCTTTATCATAGGATGAGGGAGAAGCCTTGGAGCGCTTGTTTACAACTCTGACACATGCCGCCGGCTCTTGGAAAAAAAAATCAATGTAATTTAGAAATGAAATCCCATGTAGGGGTGAATCTACATTGTGCAGGCCTAAGTTCAACACACACTTTCTCGTTTATTTTCGTCCATAAATTAGCCGCATCACTGTTTAAGCTGCAGGGTTCAAAGCATGTGAAAAAAGTAGTGGCTTAAAGTCCGGAAATTACGGTACTTGCTAAGGTGTGCTTTTTTGGCCACAAGCTGTCTTGCTAGTTGTTGTTTGCTGTTACAGTGGTTAGCAGCTTTACCTGTGGTTTCAGTGAGAGATTTGGTATGCATCTATATGAACAGCTGTTTCGATACAGTTTAAGCCTTGTGTATATACAAAATGATCACTAACAATGTCAAAAAAAGAACAAACTTACTGTTTGTAAGGCAGGAGGAGAAGTTGGGGAGTATTTTAGGGATTAAAGAGAGGATTTATGACCCAACACACTATTTGTCCAAATAGCCTTTTTCTACCGTCTTTGCTCAACTGGGTTAACTTGCTGAACGAGTTTCTGCCAAAAAACACAAAAATAACAAAAATCTCTCAAAAAGCAACCAGCAGTTCACCTATTCATCCAAAAGCCCAACCTTTGGAGGGTATTTTGAAATTAAATTTTAGCCAGTTTTAAAAAAATTCAAGCCTGTTTTAATACTATTCCAGTTGTGCTTCCAGTGAAAAATTTCGCTGCACATTTTGACCAGAGAGTCTCAGATATGTTGTATTTCAAAAGTTATTCTTGGCAATTTTCAGATAACAGATACTCAGAGTGACAGACTACTGAGTTTATCACAGTAGCACAGTGGCTGCAGAAGTTTGGGCTAGATATGACTATTTTTGATGACAACTAAAAAAAAATGGTCATCCCAGCTCTGTCATCGAAGACTGGAGAACATTTAATGAATATTAAAAAAAAAATCATGCGCACGATCTGGATTTCTCACTTACATGAAACAGAGATATGTCCCAGCAGGACAAGTCTCCCTTAACTTGTTTCCTGAACATTACAACCACAAGATATAAGTTTTGCTTTAAAAAAAGTCTTTCAGACTTGGTCAGCAGAACAAAGAAGTCTTTGTGCCTCCCAAACCACCACCTCGCTTCGTTTAGCAAACTGTGCAGTTCAGCAGCTTGCATGCCACATGCAGTCAAGTCGAGGCGGGAAGGGTGGAGAAAAGTTGGTTTGGCTGCAATGTGCTTTTGGTTTTGCGACATAAAACTGCCAGGATCTTTTATAAGTTTTTCATGTGCATCTTGATATACCCCTTTAGAGACTGAAGAAAACTATGGCATGATTAATAAAGCAAATCAATACAGCTCACTCTTATAAACAAGTTGTCTTGTTCTCAGACATGAAACAGTCTCTCAGTCAGTGGAACATGCTTTTCAGATTACATAAATGCAGTGTGATGCAACTTGAATGAGCTGCATCTGATTAAATGGAAAAGCTAGTAAAGTGATGACATGACAGCTATTTGAGATGATACAGTGTTCATTTTCTCTCAGGTTTCAATGTTTAAAAAAGGATCCTATATTTGTTGCTGTTACCCCAGATTCAGATGCCTCAACCTCCTCTGAGACCAGTGGATGGTGTAGGCTTACTTTCTGTTTCTATTTTGGTTGTTTAGCTGAAAGTAAGAAAAAAAATCAGATAAGGATCATAAACAGGCACAACTTCGGGTCTCATAAATACAGGAAATCAATATCTAAAGTAGGAGTAAACAAACCAGGCTGAGTACACCACAGTCAGCACACCATGAAAATAAAAAGTGCAACACTTCACTGACCCAGCAGATGATATTGAATTTTTGGCCCATTCTTCTTAAAATGGAGGTCAACTACATAAGAGCACCTGGTCAGGATGTCGGGGCCCTGAATATTTATTCTTTTCTCCTGCCTGTCATGTTGCCCTGCTTCTTTTCTGGACCATTCAGGCAGTCGCAGCGCTACTTCATTCTCTCAGTCTGGTCAGCATGAGCAGCAGTTGCATAACATGGCTGAACACTGAAGTTTAACGGCCATTTAATCCCTGTGACAGAGGCGATCTGTGTGAAGATAATGCTGGGGTAAATCCTCTGCTAGCTGGCGTTGTAGGTGAGCTTACTTGTGTTGGTTGAGTTCATTAGGATGAGGCTTACAGATGGAGGGAGTCCAGGTACAGTGGAAAACAGGAACTGATCAAATGAGGCTCAGGCAGTCAGCTATCATCTTGATTGATTTGTTGTTTTTGTCTTTCTGAAGACTGTGTGTGTGAGAAGACAGTGTTTGCGTAATAGTGAGTCTGATTTTTGTTTCATGTTTTTGTATCGTTTTGAATGAACTTAAGTTTTTTGGGACAGTTTTAAAAAAGTTTAACTTAAATTTTTAAAAAACTATTGCATTTCAATCACAACTAACACAAAAGCTCTGAAAACTTTCTGCCTCTATGAAGTTTATAATGTTTTGTGTCTCAGTTTGCCCTGATTTTAGATAAATGCACCTAATAAACTGGCACTTGTATGTAAACAGTTATTGACTCAAATTAGGCCAAATGCCACGGACATAGTACAGCCTTTAACATTCATGCTTATAAATCTCTCAGGAATCACTGATAATGACATCTGACAAGTGCAGCATAGTGCAAAAAATTAATTTAATGTCAGCTTTATTACAATGTAATAAAATATAGTATAGAAAGTAAAAGCTGAGTTTGATAGAGGATACTGGAACATGGATTTCCTCAGGACATTAAGATACTCTGTCACATGGACTGTCACAGGTTAGTGATCAACAGTAAGAGATTTTCAAGTTATCACACAATATTAATTACTATTATCAGGTAGAATGTCCTTCAAAGGTATGAAAACATTAATATGATGGAATTAGTTTTTTTAGCAACACTAATAAAGCAGATATTAATACTACAAATAAGCAAATGTACAAAGTATGATAACAGTCAAATTCAAAACCATGGTACAATCTAATGCTGCAACCCTGGTAGTTATTGTAACTTTGTTAAAAGAAAAATCAAAACTCAGTGTGTAAGAAAAACAGTAGCAGGGGAAAAATATGGCAGCCTATTAGCTTGCTAGATGAAGTACTAGGTTTGCCTCCTTGTGTAACCTTTGCCTTGCTGAAGTTAATAGTCTCTTGAAAGTCTCCCTTACTGTGATGGTTGTTTACAACAAGAGTTGGATAATAAGTTCCCTTTTTTTCAGCAAGGTTGTAAAACCTTGGCAGTTGTCTTAAATCTAAATCTGTTTTAAATCTGGTCTCTTGTTGTTCTGAACCTCAGCAGTCTGCCTTTATTATTAGTAGAAATCAGTTATTATTAGAATTGATGCAAAAACGTAGAAAATAAAGTGAAGAAACTGGAAACATTC
>JAPZDZ010000010.1:2620818-2632325 GCA_029783805.1 Acanthurus tennentii
CTTGTTTTCCCTGTCGGTCACAATGGCTTTTGTTCTGCTTAATGTCCTGACCTCATAAATATTCCCCTTTTCTCTGTTCTGCCATAGCTGCACATGTGGGTAGATATGGAATGAAAGCTGGATCAAATTATTGAAGGATGTTTTTTGTCTACTGAGAGCCTTGTGAAGATAAGTGTGCAATAACTCCCTCAGTAATAATGATCCACTGCAAGAAAATTACTCTGTAATAAAATGGCTGAACAGCCCTTTCACCTCAAAGGTAGAAACATAAAATTACTGTCCTGCTTGAAAATGAGGCCTCATCTTCTCTTCTATGGGCTCCATAAGGCAGCCTGTGCTTTCTGGTCCCCATTAGCCTTTCTTCTCCACTAAGCTTATCACTGTGCAAACAGGACCATTTCTTAGTTGTATTTGTAGAGCTTAAGGTTAAAAGCTCAAACATGTGGTTGCCAGGGATCAGATGAGTGCTGACATCTCATGGTTAATGAAATGGAAGAGTTCATTTCTTCAGCCGCAGTTTGACTCATCTTACCAAAACAAGCCTTCTAGTATAAAATATGGATGGATGGTAAATCTGCTACAGCAAAATGAATAAAACTACAGACTTTGTTTCTGTAACATGCTTTAGATTTCATGCATGATTTTATGAATTTTCCCAGATCACTTTAAATGCAGCTAGCAACCAATTGCCTGGTCAGCGGTATTTTACTGTAAATAACACCAAATGGCTGCTGCTGCTACTTGTGCTGCTGCTGTGCCAGTAGCCGTCACTTTGTGCATTCTGCAGGGATAAGGCTTGACATACCCGTTCCAAAAGCAGACAAAGCTGCTGTGTTTGTCTCTAGTCAGTGGCAGGCAGAGCCCTGCACATGAGCAGCCTGCAGTGGATTTATCGACCCATTGCTCGCCACTCACAGGAGAGCAGCCATCAATCAGTCCACAGGAGAAGGATGATCCAGGGCACTCCTGTTTTTCTTTTGGGCCTCTCTTACCTGCAAACTTCATCCTTCTGCAAGGCTGATGAGTTTTGAAGATATGAGACGATTCTGAATCCTGATTTGTTACCTACATAAGTTATTTAGTGTTGTTCCTCACAGCTGAACTCCCATTTAAGTCAATGTTAAACTTGGTTAAAATTTGATTCAGTTCAGTGCTGGTTTAATAGTGTTTTAGTCATATTATTGAGTTTTTATTGAGCAATAACACAAGACATTCTGGTTTAAAGTAAAAGTTCTGTGAAAGGATATTAAACAACCCTGGTAGGTAGCACAGAGGAAATCATGTTAAATTGAAGTAGGACGTTGTGGTAACATTGGGTTTTGTTCACAAAAAAGAGAGCGACATACTCGAGTTGTGGCCTGTGCTACTTAGTAACAGCCACATTGGTTTCAGCTCTTTAAAACCAAAGATAACATCAAATGGTTTCAGTGGATTCTAACTCTTGGCCGAAAACAAGCATTGCTAGATGTCTTCTTTCTGGTTGCAGGCTATTAAACTGCCTTCCAGAGATATGTGATGGTCAGTGACCTAGAAACACATATGGGTCTTGAGTAGCCTCTTTAAAGGTGGACTGGCAGCCCTGGCCAGAGTTTGGCTAAGCTGTGAACATTTGGAGCCCGTCCAGTGAGTGCCTTTTTTTCTCAGGCTTTACAAAAACATGACCTATTTTACTCAAAAGGGGGGCAAACAACCTGTTCTACAAAATTTGATTCTTGTCTTTTCTCTTTCATTTAACCTCCTCTCCAAATATATTGATAATAATTTTTTAGATATATGTGCAAAAATGATAGTCTTATCAAATTTTATTGGCCCACCATTTTATCAGTTGGTATAGTTCCCTTTTTCCACCATGTGTTCATTCAACCTTTGTTTTTTTTCTCGGGAATACATCGAGGGGTGTCCCTCATTTTCAGTGAAGCCGATATTACATTAGGCAGCAAAGCAGAAATACAATAAAAACAAAACAAGAAAAAGACAGAGAGATGTTAATATAAACAGCCAATAAGAATTCTACAACAGATTAAGATAATTCCTAGTTAAAAACATGTAAATGTAAGAACTTTAAGACTTCTAAGCACGTTTTTAAAAACTCCCAAAGTTATCAGGTACTTTAAATGTAAAGTGCATTGCAAGTTATTCCATGAGTCAGGAGCACAGAACCTAAAAGCAGTCTTTCCTGTGTGTTTCTGTGTGTCTCTTTTGCTTCATTGATGAGAAGCATCATTTTGCAGCAGAAAACAGTTTACTATGAAGACAGCAGTCAAGGGGTTGCCCACAGTGTTCCCACCATCACTGCACATGTTGTAGAATGGCTCAAATGGCATTTCCCTAACGGCGCATAAAAATGAGTCACAAGATTTTTGCACATGGAAAATTTTCCCACAGGGCATTCAGTTCCCTGTAGCTTTAAGGTTAGATTACAGATTGGTCCGTGTAATGGCCTGTAGTGGCGTTTTCCCAGGGCTTGGTTTTGCTGTGTATATTATTATACCACCAGCTTACAAACATTCAAAATCAATAATGTAAGTCTTTGTAAAAATTTACAGCTGAGATAAGTATATGTTTTTCATGCAGTACTGCGTCAGATGGTTTAAGAAAATCATCTGCTTCATGCTTTTTTTTGCCATCATGTGAGACCAAGAAGTGAAGTTGTGTGTCTTTGTGAGCACATTATTGTAACAGGGCACTGAAAAGTGTTTGAGCTGTTACTGTTGCAACTGCAGCCACTTCTTTACCTTTCTACCAACATACTTAAATATGCAGAACAATTGTGGTTTTGTTGTCCACATGAAACCATGCAACAACAATGACTTTCAAACCCTCTTGGAACATCGTAGGTCACAGGGTACAAATTAAAACAATAAATGTCTGTGGGTTTGTTTTCTGAATTCTGTGAAAAATGCGGGATTCACAGTTCTCTTTAACAGTTCCCTCAACTTCCTGTTTATTTAGACACATGCACGATCATGGTAATGGTCATGTGACATTTGTTTTTTAGCTGTGTTACTCTTGGCAGAGATTATTTTTGAAATGATGCAAAAATTCTTGTCTTTAAATGGATTGCTTTGGTTTTAAAAGGACAATTTAAAATGATAAAATGATTTATCCACAAGTCACCTTTGTATGCCAAAATGTCTACATTTTTAAAGTGGCTGATTATGTTAAGTGGTTCATCAGAAGCACTCACTGAGGTAACAGAGCAGCTTCTTAATGCTCATTCAACACCTACACAAGACATACCAGTTGCTCTACCAGTCTTACCAGTCAAACAGCTTGCACACGTGTACAAACATACATTCTGTATGATCAGGAGTTGAGTTCAAGACTCTTGTATCTGTCTTGTTGTACAGGCCAAAAATGTATTTTTTATATTCTTTACTTTTGTGAGTCAGTATCTTAGGCTTTTAAGCTGTGGACAAAACAAGACATTTTGTTGCCACATTCCCTCTGGCAAATTTTGAATACTTTTTTCACTCCTGTATGTTTCATTTTATTGACAATTGCCTGATTGAAAAAATAAATGCAGCTGTAGCTCGAGTTCATGGTAATGCAGGGGAATGTTACTGTTTATTGTTGGTTTTAGTATTTCAATGTCATTTTTTGGAAAGTAAAGAATAAAGCCTGACTTGATCGGCTTAGTTCCTCAGTGGTTCTGAGTTCTTGCTAATTTTTAATGCATGGGTCTTATTTTAAAGTCAGCTGACATTGGCTTCTAGCCTTTACATTTAATTATTTCACTTATTATAAGAAATAATTAAGCTTAATTGTGAAGTTATGTTGTTAAATTACATTTCCAAAAAGATACCATATATATTAATCTGTAATTTAGCTTTTTTTGTAAGAAAAAACACTTTCTTTGGTATAATTTTTTTGTAAGAGAAGTGACATATTTGAACTGACACTGCTGTTCCAGACCTGAGTCTCGTGTGAGCAGAAACCACAGCAATGGACCAGTGACAGTAGTCTTGTTACTTATCTAACTAGCAGGTGATGACATATGGTTATTCTTCATGAGGTGTAAACTAATCTGAGTTTTCAGTCTCAATATTGAAAACTATGCAGTTCGTATCAAGCGTGGAGCAGTTTGGTTAAGTGCTTCTGGAAAAAGCTAAGGAACATCTCTGTGCACAGTCAGAGAACCACAGCAGCTCAAGACTCAGCAGTTTCAGAACCACAGTTGAAACTGAACTAACATGTAAACTTAAATGACATTGAATATGTTATACCCAGAGCCATGTGGAGAGAACTTGTGAATAAACTCGTATAACCCATCAGTGTGGGTTATATGAGTTGTCAGATAATTTGAGTTTTAATGATAACATTTTAATAACCCAGTACAGTTGTTAATGTTATTAAGCTTATGTGAGCAAGCTGTCATCAATGAATAATGTCAACTTATGCATTGTAATGGAAACCCTGGAAACCAACTAGAAGTTTGAGGAGCCAGCTTTAGCATGATTTCATGAATTTTATAATTATTAATGATAGAGTGGTTAAGATCTCTTCATTCATTAAAACCTGGAAAGAACTCTGTAGTTTGATTTCAGTAGCAAAACTTTTCTTTCAGCAACCACATCATACGCTAAAACATCTGTGACCTAATTTTGGCAGAATATCTTGACATTTTCAGCTCACATTACTATTCTTATCATTATTATTACTACTACTTTTCTTATTTTTGTTATCATTAAGGTGTGGTTTATTTTTTATTGGGGTGTAGGGGTCCCGCTCTGCAGGTCAATGATATTGCTAAAGTTGCACACAGTGGTACTGGAGGTCAAACAATTGAAGAGTTTGGAACAGGCATGTTTTGAACAGACACTTCACCAGTCCAGTGTTATGGTTAACCATGTGTTTGTGATTACGCGTCAAACACTCGGTTTGTGAGTCAATGTGGTATTAGTGCCAGCGATCATATGGGGTCTCAGTGGGTCTCATCCAGCGTGCGGCCCTCAGGGTGGAAAATGGTGCCATGGAGCTGGGGGTGTACAAGTCCTAAGCCCCAGGCTCATTTCCACAATGCCTCATTATAGCCTGTGGATTAAGGTTGTGATTAAACACAAACCTCATTTCCCCATCCAGAGGCCAAATCAAACAGCCTGCATACAATTCCTGTGTTATTCCCCTTGGTCTGTACTTCCTCTGTTACTTTTCATGTCAAGACTGTCCTAAATTGCCTTGTGGGTATTACAAACTTTGATATTTGATATTTTTATTTTTGCTGCACAGTTAACTAAGTTCTCATAGTTGTTCTAGAATAGAATACATCAGTGCTGTTCAGGTCTATTTCTTATGCCGTGATTCAAAGGTTTTTTCCATTTGTTGAACTAGCTTCCTTTGTCTAGAAATCTGTAGAAATCAGAAATTCAGCACAGGCCTTGGAAGACAAGAGCAACAGCTAAAGTAGTAATAAACAGTAACTTGCTTGGTCATTGCCAAACTTTTGAGGCACTTGGTTTTCCCTGCCTACTGGTAGGGTTGTTCCAATGCTTTCTTAAATGGATCAGTAATGAGCAAGAATACAAGCCTGAGCATCGATCTGATACCAGCTAATTTATCTTTTGAATAAAGGACCCTGTTCATTACTGTTTTTGTAATTTTCTGAAACATACTGACAAGCACAAACACTTTACACAGCTATTGGCCAAGTGTGTGAGAGAAAGTAATCAAATGGTTGCTCTAACGAGGGGGGTCTTCAGTTGTACAATTTATTATATCTTGTTTTTTATGAAGACAAGCTTTTTGCCCCGCCTTGGATTGCAACCTTGCTTCAAGTTGCCTTGAAGCAAGGTTGCACTTAAAACTGAGCACTTAAGAGCTCCATGTAGGAAGTTTTTTTGCCCACTTGTTGCTAAAGCCAAATTTAAAGAATAGAAAAATTAGTTTTTAGTCTAAAACCTGAAGTCCATTTTTCAGAGAACATTGTCTTCATATATAGGGAAAACACCCAGCACAGCTTGTCTCTTTGCAAGCAGCTATCTGTTTTTATCAGCCATGTTGACAATCGGTTGGTTTATATTCTACATACATACATTCAGAGTGAAATAACTCAACCATTAGATGGATTGCCCTGAAGTTCTGTCAGATTTATATGGGGGGCCCAGGACAACTTTTCATCTGCAACTATAAGGTGGACATTTTTGATTGCTATTAAAGTATGTTAGCAACAAATAACTGGATTGCTTTGAATGGTACACATTTTTTTTCTGGTCCAGTTTGCCCAATACTTTCATTTGCGGTCAGATATATGATAAACAAAAGACTTTCCAGTTAGCTTCTGCTGCACTCTATGTGTCCTACATAGCTAATGTTTAAGTGCTAAAACGAATTACACCTGAAGGTTAAAATAATAATAGTGTCTATGTTTTTTGTATGAAGACTGGACTGTGGTTGAAGTAACAGTAAAGTCTAAGTCTATTACAGGACCATAACCAGATGAGTCCAAGTTAACTTATGTTCACACAGCATATCTGATTAAAATGTGCACATAGAGTTCTTTCTCAGATACTCTAAAATGCTTTAGTTAATGATTAGTCAATCAATACCAGTATCGTCCATTTTGTAAGAGTGGAAGAGAGGAGCTTTACCATGTAACTCAAGATTTGTGACAATGCATTTCTGTGAAATTAGAGCCTTTCCCTGTGAGTTGCTGACCTGGTTTAAAGACCCAAGGGTATTTGCACAGCTTTAGTTACTCTTTGAATGTGACTTTGGTTCACGTTGTAACTTGACTGCTGAACCACTTGATAGGCTCGTGCTCTCAAGAGTTTTCACTGCACTTTTGTATCTGTCATTCAGTTCTCCATCTGTGTTACTTAGTCACTGAGTATGAGAATATTATTCACTTTGATGTATCCCCTCTTGACTATTGCATGTGCAAAATGGGAGAATGTGGAGCCCAAGAGCAAAATCCATGCAGAAGAACAACCACAGCACCACTGTGGGTGATTGGGGGAAAGGGAATTCCAATAATTGTGGATGATAAAACTAAACACCACCATATTGCAAATTAAAAAAGACACAAATCCAGGATCAGAGTGCAGTTTTTTTCTGCATCTTACCTAGGTCAAGTTCAGCAATGGTCATAACAGCTTGTACACCTGATTGATTCATACAATGGATGGGATTCACTGAAGATTATCTTCAGTTCTGTCTCTATTTTGTCTGAAACACCGGCCAGACATGGAGACGTAACTAAAGGGCATGATTGATATAATGGATAGTCTGTGATAGTTTGTCAAAAAGCACAGTGCAAACAGGAGTGGGTGAAGCAAATGAATCAGTAACAAAGACAGATAAAAGAGGTGCTGCTTGAATGATGCAGCACAGCATGCAGCATTAGCCAGGATGGTGTCCTCCATTATGCAGCTGTCTCACTGTTAACTTTCATTAGGCCTTCAGCTGTTGTTACAGCCAACGGCTCACTGATAAATGAAAAGACAATAGCAGTAGTTTCCACACTGTTCCTTTGAAGCTGGTGAAAAAGTCTGAACTCATTTTACATGGGGACACCTAATTGCTGCATTTCTGTGACAAGGATAGTTTGTTGTTCCCACTGAAATCCCATGAGGTTGCTCTGAAGCATGGCATTCATTGTCTTGTGATGATCAATAAATGTAATTATACCAATTTACAATTGAAGCTTAAAGCTTTGCATTGTATGCATTTAAGTAGAACTTGGGATTAGTTGTGAAATGAAAAATCAGGCTTGTTGTCAATCTGGCAAATTTTTTATTGGAAAGCTTTTTAAGATAGCATATTTACATTATATATTTGCATTGAGTGAAGCTTACAGAAATTCCATCACTTATTTTTTTTTCCTTTTGTAAGCTTGAGATGGTGGAAGAGAAAACATGGAAGGAATGACTTGAGGCCTTAAACTAACTGGATGAGGTTAAAGGGACAGGTGTATTCAGGGAACTAAGTAATTGTAGTTTGACCCAGTGATTTAGTCGGCTTATCAACACAGTCAGCAGTTAGAACTGTAGCAGTGAGAGTAACACACAGCAGGTGGAGAATATCAAGATACTCTTAGTGCCTGATTTCTGCTATTTGCCTTGAAACTCCCACTCATTCTCTGAGGCATAACTCAGTAAAATGTGAGCACACAGACATTATGTGCGTTTTCTTAGATTAATTGAGATTGAGAAAAAAATGTTTATAAATCCTTTAGGGGAACAGAAAAAGAGACATCTCTTGTAACTTGAGAACTTCACAAAGAATCAAGTTAAGTCAGAATTAAGTTTTCCTGAGGTTCAAAGTAATTCATTAACAGCTGTCTGGACATCCATACACACATTGCAAACAGGAATTTCTAAAAGCTCTTTCATAAAGGATAAAAAATTGAACTTAAGCTGTAGTTCCCAACATGAGTTGTTGAATCTATGCTAAAGGTCGACCATGGTAATAGAGTTCATCCTCTGAGGACAATGAATTCATGAATCTCTTTGAAAAGTTTTGTTCCTATGGCAGGAACAGCTATTTCACTCTTGATCAAAGTTTTTGACCAACATGCCAACTCACTGCTTCATTTGTAAATTCAGGATGTACTTAGGAACATTTTCACAGTGGCATCAGCAAAATCAGTCAAAGAGCTTATCAGCTCACACATTAAGAGGATTATTCACCACCTGAATACCAGTCTACCACCATTTCAATTTAAATACAGTTTCATAAAGTGTATGCACATAGTTGCTCATATCCACACTGTAGAATTAATGAATATTGTTTCAGAGAAGCACAGATGATTTTGTCATACAAAATGTCTCCTTGCAAAGTTAACATCGGGCCTGTAGTGAGTATACACTAATCAGCATTACAAAACATTTCAATTTTTTCATAAAACTTGTTGTAGTGAGACATTTGTTGTCGGATTTCTGATTAATAACTCTCTGTCTTGTGTGTGTTATGTGTAGCCGTGCTGTAAATTAATTCATTTACAATACTCTAAGTGGTTTTCCATAACATTCAAACAGCATGTTTGTAATCACCTAGCTCATTATTTTTTGTCATTTTTTGCTTTAGCACAAGATTACTTTTTAAGGAATCATACTCAATCATTTGACTATATGTCTGTGTTTGAAAACTGGAGACGCAGTTTGCTCTTATTTGTAGTTTTATTATTCCATGGAATTTTGCACAACATGAAATGTTGTGAATGAAATACTCAAGGACAGCTTGGTTCTCATATTATCCTGCATATTTAACATTAACTTTTGTTTTACATTAGTACTTACAGGACACCGCACTTAAGGAATTTGCCCTTTATTCCGTCATCACATGTCTTGTTTTAAAATACACCTTCCCAATTATTCACTCACTTCTTTTGTGTTTTCCAGCTGTTAAGGGAACTGAAACACCCAAATGTGATTGCCCTGCAGAAAGTGTTCCTGTCTCACAGTGACAGGAAGGTTTGGCTCCTCTTTGACTACGCTGAACATGACCTCTGGGTGAGTCTCTCTGTGCCATGTATACATGCAACAGCACATGTGCACATGATGTGACCTGATACTTCCAAAATACTTATTTAGTGTGTTACAGAAAACCCCCATCTTCTTACTATTTCTGGCAGCATTAATGAATTGGTGATGTCTTTAGTTGTGGAAATAAAATTCTAATTTATGTGGCCAGCACACAAGTTTGTTGTATTTAACACGCATGACGGAGAAATGAAGAGGTTGTTGTCTTGTAAATGTTGTAGCCACAGTCAGAACTGACAAGACACGCTTCACTCCACAAGCACAACTGAGGTGAAACCTTTCTCTGCCTCGTAGCACATCATCAAGTTCCACCGCGCCTCGAAGGCCAACAAGAAGCCCATGCAGCTGCCCCGAGGGATGGTGAAGTCTCTCCTGTATCAGATTCTGGATGGGATCCATTACCTCCATGCCAACTGGGTGCTCCACAGGGATCTGGTGAGCAGCTATATTAGCCTCACTGCTCCAGTTTCCCTTTACAGACACACACTTTATCTTGGAGCTGTTTCCAAAGGCAACATCCTTAATATCACAGAAACATTGTTACCCAGGAGGGATCAAAGTTTTCTTGCAGCAGGCAATGGACAAGTAGATATAAGTGGAGTAAAAATAACTAAAAATACAATAACTAGGTCACAAAGAGGAAACCTAAAAAAATAATGATCGTTCTGGGCAAGTTTTATAACAGAGTTGTTTAAATCAGTTAAAAGATGAAAAGATTTTCTTAAAATGATATTCAGTACATTTCTGAACAAGACTCCAGGGTTAATTTAGCATATAATATTTTCTTTCGTAAAAAAATTAAAGACTCCCTTCAGAAACCTACTTGTGATATTAAAGACTTCACAGCAATGTAT
Organism: Acanthurus tennentii; assembly: GCA_029783805.1. Taxonomy (NCBI): domain Eukaryota; kingdom Metazoa; phylum Chordata; class Actinopteri; order Acanthuriformes; family Acanthuridae; genus Acanthurus; species Acanthurus tennentii. The sequence goes on from JAPZDZ010000010.1 coordinate 2,631,152, forward strand.
GTGGTTTAGCTTTTACTCAGATTGTTCTAATTTCCACTTCTTTCATGAGAAAAATCTTGTGAGCTGGTTTGCTGATTTAGGGCAAAGATACTCATGTTGCGTATTCTTTTCTTTATTTTATCGTTGAATGTTTATGTTCTTGTACTTAGGAGTATGCTGAGTATTTGCACTGTCATGTTTATATTGCCTTAGTGTATTAAAAAGTATTGTTCCATAAAGCCCCAAAAAATATAAAAATAAAAATAGTTTACTATACTGCAGCTTCATTTTTCTCTGAGCTGCTCTTCATGCTAGCACTAGCTTCTTTCAGTTTGTGTGCAAATTTTGGACTTATATAAAGATAGTGATGAACAGAATTAATCAGGATGAAAAATGGTGAAACAGGACAAGGATTGTCCTTTTTAAAAAATAAATTTAATTTTGTCTAATTCAGTTTCTATCTCATTGCTTGAAATTGACTTGTTGTAAAACCATCAAATAAAGAGATGTGTCTGTCAAGGTGCACATCATCTCTCTCTGCCACACTTGTCACAATGAACTGTTCCAGCTGACAGAGTTCTGTTATGTCCATGCAGGTGCTGTTATGTCTCAGTGTGCTGTATAATTATGTCTTGTATTGTCTGGAGGAGTTTGATTGTAAAGCCCAAAGAGCAGAACGTCCTGCACTCTGAATGTTGTCTGACTCTTGTCTACCCTTTAACCTGGCTGCGACACACTGTTGGCTCCTGTGAGATTCTCTCCCCTTTAGTTTTCCCACAGTGCTTTAGTTAGATACAGATTGGATTCTCTTTGGCTGAGAGTCAGACTGGCGCCAGAACACAGGGCTTCCCTTTGTGTCCTTTAAAATCTCTGTTAAGATGGCAGAAGGTGGGAATCAAATCATAATTGTGTGTTCAAATGAAAGTTGTGTTCGTTTTGATCACCACAGTCTTGGTTAGGTGAGTAAGTGAAATTGCAGCAAAGATTAGCTCATTGTCAATTAACTCTTCTCTGATAACTAATGTATGTACAAACAATGACATGAAAAAAAAGATTGAAACTTTTTTTTTATTTTAAAGAACAAAATTCATGAATGCTAAAGTGAGTGGTTGTAAAAACTTAAAATTTTATGGTAATAAGAGCTTAAAACAAGACACAGTAACATTCCTTTGGGTGTAGCTGCCGCTCCACTTCC
>JAPZDZ010000010.1:2632425-2647908 GCA_029783805.1 Acanthurus tennentii
CTTAAAATTTTATGGTAATAAGAGCTTAAAACAAGACACAGTAACATTCCTTTGGGTGTAGCTGCCGCTCCACTTCCTGGAAGACAGAGCTTGCTTCTGGAAATGTTAAATCATTTAAAAAAAAGTTATGCCACTCAAACACTTCAAGGAAATATAATTCAACCAGTCTTGTTGCTATTGGTTGCTTAGCACTCCCAGTGCTGTATATATGCAGCTTGAGATAGTGACACACCCTTGGATCGCTTAAAGTAACTGATGAGAGGCCAAAGATAATTCCTTTTAAAAAAAAAGGAAGTCTCTGGTGGGAGAGATCCTTTTTGAGGACTCTGTGATTTAGCTTGACTCTTTTATAACGGAATGAAGGACACTTGAAAAAGGATCAAACTTGGACTCAAGAACCTTCTTTGATCAACTGTCATTCCTTATTTTGAATTCCTGACATCTATATTACCCACAATTCAACTTGGAAAACCAGCTGTTATGTTGTTAATTCAAATGTGTTAAGCTAGTGATGGCTGAAGTAACCCAAGCAGCTGCCTCAGGTTATATTCATTTTCAGACTTGTAATCTTTACACTTTCATGATGCTAACTCAAATGCCAATAATCAAACTTTACCCAGCCACACCTGGGGCAGTACAAAGGCTTTGTCTTTACATGGCTTTTTTTAAATACAAAGTAGTAAAAACATCTGGAAACACTACTGAGATAAGCTACCACAAAAGACACACTGACTTCACACATCAGTGTGATCCAGTTCAGAAATGAGTTAATGTGACTCTCAGAAAACATTAGATTTGTCACATATGAGATTTGAAAAAACAGAACTGGAACTACGTTCATCCTCTCTGTCCCATCTGACCGTGTGCTGTAAACTCCCACAACCCATCTGCAGTCTATGTGTGGCTCTCATCTCTCCCTGCATCTGTTACTCCATAGTGAGGAAAATGTTTGCCTTTACTTGAGGAGGAAAAAGTATAATTAACTACCAGGGAGGCTATTTCCAGATAATGCTCTTTAGAGAATGAATGATGGAGATTATATGGTCTGAGTTGAATTTTGAGTGAGTTCTCTGAATACACCACCTAGCGGATAAGTTGAATTCAGAAGTCAGAGGGCAGTGAAGTCTTACAGTTCAGATATCTATCAAGGTAGAGAGCTCTATCTTTGAATCTAGCGATCCACTTTTATGTAATCCTTGACAAGCCTTGCTGGTCATGTGGGGTCTGGACATTACATTATGTAAACCTGCAGGGATCGAGGAGCGTGCTCAATCTTGAAGATTAGAAACAATCCACAAGGCGTCTCTGCAGGCATTAAATATGCTCTGCCTCTTCACCTGTACCTGTTAAACATCACTGAACTCTGAGCTTTTTCTGATTCCCTTACAGTCACCGTTCAGTGGTGCCAAGAAGTGCTATTGTGGAGCTGAAATGACAGTGTGTTGATTAAAAACATGCTGCGTCTCTGCTCAGTGAGTTTTAAATGCTGAGTCAAACAAATTGTGTCCAGAATCTGATGCCAGTGAATGTTTGGCGCCAGACACTTCATCCCAAACCTCTCTCAATGACTTATTTAGGCCTCCAAGCTAATGTTTTACTTGGTTGCTTTGCATCAAAGAATCTTTTCACTTTCTTGCTTCAGCACAGAGTGGGGTCACATCCAAGGAAGTCTGCTGACACACCAAGACCTTGTCACCTTTTGGCTCTTTCTTTATGTTAATGATGAAACATGTAAAACTTTATTTGAAAGGCTTTTTTATTCACTCTATTTGAAGACAGAGTACCCCCCTTTTCCTCTGCACCAACATAAATTCTCCCACAGGAGCTGTGTGGTTGTTTTGCTCCCTGAAGGTCACACCAGTCTTATCTGTGCACCAACACTTCCAGCCCTTCAAAACTATTTTCACTGCAGCCGGATGAAGTTATCCATTGTCAAACTCTCAGTGACCCTGTACTGATGTATTGCAGTTAGTGCTGTTATTTTGCTGTCTCATTGCCAGGGCTTCCTGCTATTGTGGTCAAAAAGCTGCCTAAATCCTCCCGTCTACAACAGGTTGTTTTTGGTTCCTATTATTGGTCAGATTATCATCTTTGTGCAGTTGTTTGGCTCTTTGTAACTTCTTTATTTTGTGGTGAGTAATAACAAATCAGAATGCAGTTGATAGAGAACACTCGGCTGCTTTGTGAAAAGGCCTTGCAATGCTTTTAAAGTTCATGTAAAAGTTAGAAGTCTTGCCATGAGCATCGAAAACATGTGTGTTACAAGCTTTTGTCTATTAAGCTGTGGAAAAGCTGCTCCCACCCGCACATCTTCCATGGTATTTCTGCTGTTACATAACTGCGTGTTTGCTGGTTCTAGCATGCTATGTGCCTGTGCACCATATGAGGCATGTGCTTTGCATTGCACCACTGCATAGCTCCCATCCCCCTCTTTTTCCTGCCACTCCTCCACTCTCCCACTCCACTCCCCCTCTCCCACGCCCACACCCTTATGCCCCTGCAAGGGTTATGTAACAGCCTTTAGCTAGTGCAACCCCACCATTCTGCATGGGCTAGTTGAGCCAAGATGCTGACTTAGCAGCTTGGCAGACCAAACCAAAAGGCATCCTGGGGGACTGTACTAAGACTCTCTTCTGAGTGGGGGGCAGCCCTGCATGTGTTGCAGTAAGTTCAGATCAGCCTATATGTTCAGTATGAACAGTGCTCTGTGTCTGACTCTCCCACACAGTTAGACTGCAGCATCAGCCTCTGCTGCTGCTTTTATCATGGCAGACTCATGAGGGAGGAGGGGCAGAAAATGTCAATTATTACTTGTGTTATTATACATAGAAGGAATTTAGCAGCAAGATTGCTGTTTGATGAATCAGTAAATTAAAAATTCCGGTTAACAAATTCACATCTTCACTGATTAAATTTCAAAGTAAAGAACAATAAGTATTTGTGTATTCAGTGCACTTGCTTAATTGTTGTTTTTTATTTAATTTGGATACACAGTTTTGCATCAAGTTAAATAACTGTCGAACATTGTCCAAAGAAGAATTGTCCACCAGTCTCTAGTCATCTGGTGTCATTCTGTCTCATTAGTCATGACGGTGACATCTTTGTGTTTCAAAAGTAAAAAGAGTAATCAAGAGAATAATCAACATTTTGATTTAGATTGAGAAACCGAAGCTGTCTGAACTTTAGCCCACTTGCTTCAGACAGAAAACTGCAATACATCATAAGCTTTTAGTTTTGGTTTTATTTATGTTTGAACTTGCTCAATAAAACAAATCAAGAGGTGTCAATATGAAGTCCTATACACTGTCAGACAAGTTATTGATTGGACAGTTTTGGGAACTGCCTTCCTACATTATCAGCTATACATGGAAAATCTAATTCTCATGACTGATGGAAGGTCAAGCTGACCTTTTTCATGAATTTTCCTCATTTTTTTTCTCTCGTGTCAGAAAGAGGATATCAGAGACTCTATCAATCAGTGCAGGTTTCCCCTCAGGACTGCATCCTTTCCCAATACTGTTCTTCCTGTACAGAAACTGCTTCTCCACAAGTAATCAGGACTTTGCGGGTGACACCACCCTCACTGGGTTAATCTCTGCTGGTGATGAGTCTGCCTACAGGTGGGAGAATTGGTTTTGGTTAACTGGTACAGATAGAACAACCTTTAGCTCCAAGCTTTTAAGAAAGTGGAGATCATTGTAGATTTTATAAAGAGCACAACCTCACCCACCTCATCATCCTGTGTGACTCCCCAGTCGCCGCCACCCTATTCAGGCACATCTTTGGAGATGATGAGTCCACCTCCTAGTGGGAGGTTGACCAAATGGTGATCTGGTACGGTCAAAACAACTTGGGATTGAATGTTCAAATGACAACAAGAATGGTTGTTGATTTTAGAAAGAGCACAGCCCCACCTGCCTTCATCATCCTGTGTTACTCCCTGGTAGACCCCCTGCCTTTTGCTCTGGGGCACCATGGAGACCAGAGAAAAAGACTTTGTTAAATCTCTCCTTTTCCTGCTCTCATTATTTGGTAGCTTCCCGTTTATATCTTGTATGTATAAGGCTTTGCTTTGAAGTCTCATACCTCATACCTGTTTGTACATTTTATTCTATTTTTTTTTTTTGCTTTAATTTACACCATTTTATCGTGTTAGCTCTAAGCTGTATGGGGGTCATGTCAAGTAACTGCAGATACAGACCCAACATTTCCTGATTTTACTGCATTCTCAAAAATAAGTAGGGACTTTTATTAGAAAAAAATACAATGTAATGTAATGTAGTTTTACTCAATTGGCTGAACTTTATTCAAGAAAAAAAGAAGCCTGTTTATACTGCAGGGAAGAAGAGTACCAGCAGAAACAGCCATAGTTAAATGAAGAGCTGCAGAAAACCTGCTCTTACTGCACCTCTTCAAATAGCTCATGGCAAAAGAGTGAACTATCTCCTCGAGCTGCTGCACTGTGTGATGGAAAAACACTCACAGCAGAATTTACTGATCAACTCAAGACAAGGGTGTCATTAGTTAAAGGCAAACCTTCATTAAGGTAGTTCTGTTTAAAAGGAAATGCAAATCTCTTTCCTGTTGTGCTGATGTGCTGAGTCAAACCAAGCAAGTCCAGATCTTCTTCTTTGGACTTGGGAATTCTTTAAGTTGCATTACTGTCTTCTTCTTTATTTAATTGTTAAATATTGTTCTGTTCTTCTGTTGTCTTGCAATTAGTATGACTGCTTTCAAAAATTTAAATACCATCTTTTCTCCTTCATCAAGCATCCACACTTGCACACATCTTAAATCCTGGCCTCCTCTTAAGCTTTCTAGGTCTGTAATCACTGTCCTTCTTTCCTCTTCATACCACCTTTCTGTTGGTGCAAATCTTTCTCACTCCTCTGACTTTACTCTCTACCCATCTATAGTCAAACAGCAAACTAGAATGTGTTTGTGAAAACATTTAGGATTAGAAATAGGAAATACAGTATCAAAATCTTGATCCATATTCGATTAGCACTGCCTGGTTTGATGGGTAGATATTAGAGCTGTCAAAGTTAACGCGTTAATAACGCCTTAACTCAAACTCCTTTTAACGGCACTGATTTTTTTTTAGCGCACAATTAACGCATGCACGGTCTGTGCCTTGCCAGCTCCCGTAGTTTCAGGAAGTGCTGCTAAAATAACATCGCAAATGGTTACAAAGCAGAAATGGATACAGAAAAGGGACTTTTAAACGTAAAGTTTAGCTTTAAAGTTTTACCCGATGGTGCTCTGGACAAAACAAAAGTAATTTGTATTAATTGTAAATGTAAAAGGGCAGGGTAAAAAAATTGCGTAAATAACCCGTTAATAACGTGTTAATAACGCTTTAACTCAAGACACTAATGTGATTAATTGCGATTAAAAATTTTAATCGACTGACAGCCCTAGTTGATTTGTGTTCAAATGCAGCTTTTGAGTTTTCATTATGGATGTATTGAGTTAGTGATGCATGCATTTGCTTTGGTCTGAGAGTGCTCTGGTGCGATATCTAGTGGCACTGAATGTCATAAATGTAACTGTGAAAAGTGATAGTTAAGGGTTCATTGTATTGACTCTCTTGTGGTTGTTTATGTGGCTGTTGGATATGACCTTTTAGTTTAAGGACAATCTGTTGATCAGTTGGTCCATTCTGTTGCATAAGGTCGCTGTACTTCTCTTGTCACTGTGTAAAGCTATAGTTTCACCTAATATTTTCTTTTTTCATCAAAAACTTCAACTTTTTTCCTCAGCTGTAACACTGCTTGCTGTCTGTTTAGAATTAAAAAGTGGAGCTCATAAGCCTGAACTCCTCTGGCCTTTCAAGAGATGTTTGTCTTTGCCGATCGCGGCGTGTTGTGTTGTGGGTGTGAATAATGGACCTCATTATTAGTGCTGTTTCTATGGCAACAAGACGTGTTTGCCAGGCAGATCTGAGTTGACTGGGCCAGAGGGTTTCTATCCACACAGACACCCAGGGAGAAAAGACAGACTGTTTGACGACAAGCAGTACTGCATCCTGCTGCATGAAAAAGCAACTGTAAACTTAGAAAAACATTTGCCTGGTGACATTTTTCCCTCTGATTAAGCACGCAGCAGTTTGCCTGTTTGTTGGATATCCATGGGTCATTCAGTGATTTACAAACTCAGTACTTGTATCAAATGATTATTTGCCCTCTCCGTGAGCCCCCGGGTGAAAAGCAAAATAACTTCCTTAGGCTGCTCATCTCTTTCCAAATAAAAAACACATAACTACTAAACACTTTAGATTGAATGTGGTTTTAATGATCATCTTTATGTGACAGTGAATCAAATGACTGTGTAAAATGTTGATTTGGATAACAGATATTTGAGCCAAGACATTCTCTTCCTTGTGTCTGTCATGCTCTGAGTTCCATCTTGAGATGTAAAGAAAACATTTACAATGATCTCTACAGACAGATTTCTGCATGGGAATGCAGTGGATTTAAACAAAAAACTGATAAAAAGCTAAATCCTTGTCAAAGAAGAGCTGATAGCTTTCAGGCTTGCCTTCAGCCAATTCCTTCCATCTCTTGTACTCTTCACACACATGCACACCAGAATGCCTGCCTGCATTGAACAAAAAATAATGCTGCAGCTCTAAACTTATTCATAAACTTTAAAAACACATGACACTGTATTTCATCAAAAACTTTTCAAAAGATATTTCCTTTTTTTGAGTAACGTTGGTGGCTAACTCAGTTTTAACTCTACAAGCTCATTCTTGTTCGTCTTGTTCCTCTCCCAAAACCAGTGGCCAGGTAGTTGAGTGTGTTTGACCCCATTCCTGTGTGTGCTGTCACAGGATTCATGACCGTTTTCAGTGCTCTCTCACAAAATGGCGCACTGACATGCTTGTGTGGTTCTTTGGTTCAATAACCATCAGGGGGGGGCAATATAGGCCAATGGACATGCGCCTGCATCATTTGCTGTTGGTAAATTTGAGAAAAAGCACAGATCAATTTAAATGTATTTCTTAAAATATTGTCCCATCTGACTGTTGTTCCAGAATTATACACTTGTAAATAAAAGTGAGTACTAAAAGTGTGTCTTACACACAATATTTTATTTCTTTTTCTCATTCAGAAACCAGCAAACATCCTGGTGATGGGGGAAGGTCCTGAACGAGGAAGAGTTAAAATTGGTAGGTGGATTAAATGGATGTTTCTGTAAACAGTTTGGCTGATTCAGTTTTTTAAATGGTAGAAGTCAGAGACCCTGTAATCATCATGGTACTGGATCAATGAGGCTGTTGATATGTTTAAGTGTCCTGTAGCTGTAGTGTTTAACCTTCTCTTGTAGAGGTCGACAGGAAGCTCTGGTCAGGGCTGTTACATAAGCCAGCTGGCCAGGGGACTGTTGAAGGGTAATGCTGCAATGCTGGATTCTATTTTTAAACCATGTGCACACAGTAATAGTACTAACTTATTGTTTCATTGCAAGTTGATCCTCTACAGTGTAACTGATGCTGGTAATATGTGTGTTGTCTCTGAGTGACTGTCATTGCACAAGGCTGCAAGAGGAGTTTGACTTACTCAGAAATCTATAAAGCAACAAAACTGTTTAGTCCTTTTTTTGTTATGTGTGGTAATTGTCATTGCTCAGAAATGCTCTAAGTTTGAAAAGTGCTTTTGTGGTTTTTGAAATGTATGAAAAGTTGATTAGATTACTACATGTGTTACAAAAAATAAAGCACTGAATAAAAATATCATCATGTAATTTAGTCACAGTTACACGTAACTCAATCTAGCACTTTGGAAATTATAAAACTTGTTAATGTATTTTTCATTTTAATGGTAACAAACATTTTTAACTCTGCCAAATTAAAACTAGAAATTCCTTGTATACCTTTGCCACCGTAACTGAAGTGACCTTCCCTAAGACCATGGGTGGGTTTCCTTGATACTGATTGTAGATAACTTTGTATCAGTTTTCTCTGTCCTTTACTTCTGAATCTTATCCAAAATCTTTTAGTAGACTATGAACCATGAATAAAAGCAAAAGTCTTTAAAGTTATTCAGACAAAGAACCTAACAAACACCATCAAGATCTATGCTCTGGGTCTTGGGTGGAGTAGCGTAGCTGGGGTGCTGTCTGAAGCCTCAGAAGCCTGCGGCCCTCAGCACTCCACTCTGATAATGTCTTCTGTCTCTCCCCACACCACCTGCAGCTGACATGGGTTTCGCAAGGCTCTTCAACTCTCCCCTTAAGCCCCTGGCGGACCTTGACCCTGTGGTGGTGACATTCTGGTACAGGGCCCCAGAGCTGCTGTTGGGGGCCCGGCACTACACCAAAGCTATTGGTGAGTCTGGAGTCACATGTTCAATGCAAGCCCTTAGGCAACTTTTTAAAATAACTCAAGACTTTTGTTTTTTTTGTGTATGTGACTGAAACAGGTTGGTGTAGGTTCCAGACCAGTCATCTTAGCTGCATGATCAGTGTCTAAGTGTGTCCCTCCATGTGAACAGGAATGCACATAGCTGGCTGACGGCTCTAAGTGCTTTTGTGATATGTGGTCTTCAGTATGAAGCAGGAGTATATTTATCATTCCTGGAACATGAAGTGTTAGTTTGTTATTGCACCGGTTTGTTCTCTCAGCAGTTACCAAGTGCCTCAGGTCTCTGGTGTGTTTGTGATTATCTCCAAATGTGTGTAAGGTGTATATGAGTCAGAAACACACATGGAAATAAAAACTTTTCTGGTTTTTCAATGAATTGTTCAAAATAATGTGAAACATACTAATTTATTTTCTAGAGATAAGGTACCAAACTGGCCTACCAGCACGTTTTAAGTTCACTCCTCACTATAAGACATTACATATTATTTCTTTGATCTTTAGATAAAACTAAATCATGTTCTTAATCCTGTTATCCAACTCTCTGCCAAGCAGCCAATATGAGTATATTCCAAAATGTTTAACTGTTGCATTGACTAATTTTAAACCTTCCTGGTTGAGATCTACATTTAATCCAATTCCAATTTATGATTTAATTTCAAATTATCTGAACATTCCTGTTCTCCATTCTCCATTCTAACTCCCAGAGAGTTTTTGTTAAATAAACTCGGGGAGGAAACAGCAAGAGGTTTAAGTTGTTGCAGTAAAGTAGGGTGAGAAATTACAAAAATGATTTGGGTGAAAAGTGCTCGTAACTCCTGTTTGGACATGAAGTTAATAAAACAAACTTGAAAAACTGTCTGTCAGTTATTCCAAGATTCCAGACTATGCACTGATGCTGATGTACCTCAAGAACACTCAGACTAAGTGGTGTCCGTTTGTGTGTGTGTACATGCTCCAGATATTTGGGCAATTGGCTGCATCTTTGCGGAGCTGTTAACGTCCGAGCCGATCTTTCACTGTCGCCAGGAAGACATCAAGACCAGTAACCCCTTCCATCATGACCAGCTGGACAGGATATTCAGCGTCATGGGTTTCCCTGCAGGTCTGCACACAATACACACAACTGCAAATTCACACAGACAGGGCCACAGACTGCACCAGCCTGCTATTGTGGTTTTAAATTATCTTTTTAAAGACCAGTAAGCAGGGAAGCCCGGCTCATGTTGGCAGAGTCTGAAGGTTTGCTGGTAGAGTTTGAAGTGTGTATTTTATGGTCATAAACTGAATACAACAAAATTATGAGATGACAAATAGGCCTCCATTGTCAACAACTTCTTTTTGTTACACAGTCAAATATGCTGTACAATAACTGAAAAGGTCTTATTTCCATTAACAGTTGCTGCATTTTTTTTTAACTCACAACAGAACAAGAGGACCGTGTTTTCTTCAGAATTTAGTAATACTCTTGTGTGCCCTGTCTGAGTGTACTGGACAAAACAAATTTAAGTTGATTCTTTACAAATACAATGGGTATGATATAGCCAAAACCCTAAAAACAACAAGTCTTATCATACATGTGCTTTATAAAGTTGCTACATGTGTATTGACTCATGAGTCTTCTTGTTGTGCTCATGTATTTCACAGATAAGGACTGGGAAGACATCAGGAAGATGCCAGAGTACCCAACGCTGCAGAAGGACTTTAGGAGGACAACGTGAGTGGATGCCATGATGAACTGACTGTGATCAGAGACTTACACACCAATAAACACACACCAGTCAAATGGATCTGTCATGTGCTTTACTGTGTTTTCTTATCTATCAGATATGCAAATAGCAGCCTAATCAAGTACATGGAGAAGCATAAAGTCAAACCAGACAGCAAAGTCTTTCTGTTGGTATGTCCTCACACACATGCACACACGCACACACTGTAAGGGGAGATCATCTGCAAGGATCAGACAAATCTTGAAATGTGAAAAAACTTTTTTAAAAGATACACTGAGGACAACTCTTGAAAAAATTTTGATCCAGTGGAAATGAGCATGTTTTGTACAACTGGCCTATGACTAACAACCCTGAGGTAAGAGAGAGGGATGAGTCAGAGTTTACAGAGCAAACATGAACAGAAACCGAGTCTGATAGATGTCTATATGGCAGATTAAATTAAGTTTGAGGTAAGTTGATCGTTCATGTATAAAATGCCAGTGTAGTTACTGCAATTGGTGTTATTTAGGATTGGATTTATTAGCTTTTTATAGTTTGAGAACACTGTTTTACAGTTTTTTGCCACTGAAAATAAACATATAGAGCAATATTGTCCACAAGTAGAACAGGAGTCTCAATCAGTTCACACAAACATTTTTATCAAGAATGTTCACAGGAGATATTAGAGATATCTGTTATCAAAACATAAGATTAAAAGATCAGTACACATGTATTACTCTTTGTCTCCAGAAAGTCAAATTTTATGCACTACATTAAGAAACTCTTCTCCAGTTGAACAATGAAGCACCATGATAGTTATAGAGTTCAGACTACAGACATTTTAAACGTGACATTGGGTGAATATTTAAGCATCACTAAGTGTGACAGGACCTGTTGTTAACACTAGCCTTAAAGCTTCCATTATTTTATAAGAGACAAAATGTACAACATTATTTTCTGGACATTGTGACTGTGCGAGTTTTGTTTTAAATGTGATACTCAATGATCTTGGATGTTTATTGAACTCGGTGGTGTGCGGTGCTGATAGAGTTTGGCACTTGTATTGTATTACATTCTGAACCTGTCACTGAGATGTCATTACATTTTCCAGGCCCTATTTGTCAAGAATAACGCTCCGGAGTGACTGAGGGAGCTTTACTTTTCCTAAAGTAATCTAAACATGAACAGCAGCTGGCTGTCATTAGCTAGCTCAGTTAGCCGTGGAGCTAGTGCTTCTATTAACTGACTCAGGCCAAAAAGCACTTTGTGATATTTAGTCCCTGTATCAAATGCCCTGTTATGTAGTAAGTAGGGCTGTCAGTCCATTAACATTTTTAATCGCGATTACGATACGATACGATACGATACGATATACTTACCCTAACCCTTGTCCCCATAGGGAAATTTGTATTGGACTCGTATGCTGCGCATTGCATTACATTAATCGCATTAGTGTCTTGAGTTAACGCGTTACTAACGCGCTATTAACGAGATTTTTTTACCCTGCCCTTTTACATTTACAATTAATACAAATTACTTTTGTTTTGTCCAAAGAACCATCGGGTAAAACTTTAAAGGTAAACTTTCCGTTTAAAAGTCCCTTTTCTGTATCCATTTCTGCTTTGTAACCATTTGCGATGTTATTTTAGCGGCACTTCCTGAAACTACGGGAGCTGGCAAGGCACAGACCGTGCGTGCGTTGATCGCGCGTTAAAAAAATTAGTGCAGTTAAAAGGAGTTTGAGTTAACGCGTTATTAACACGTTATTAACGCGTTAACTTCGACAGCCCTAGTAGTTAGTAATTTGATGTGTTTAACTCTGAATGTTCTATAGACTTTTTAAAAACAAGTTTTAACTTTCTGTAAATTCAGTCTGATGAATTATGAGTATAAATAGCAAACATTCATAAACACTAATAAAAACTGCTTCATGTTCATTGCAATTAAATGTTAGTTTTTTGGAAAACTTAAATGAGGTCACAATTACATGTTTATTATTATTTCATATAGAATCCCATGTTGTCTGTGTCTCTATGAATGTTACTACCCACTTACAAAAGCTGGTATTGGCGAGCTATAATCTCAAGCTTATGTGGCTTTTGCTTTCATCTCCTCTTTAGTAATGAGGTAGCTTATCATTTGGCTTGTGGTCAGGTTGCCTCCTTGACCAGTCAGTAACATTGCACTGTTTGACCTTGAAAGACTCCTTGATTGCCCTGTCTCTATTTTGAAGATTGTTTTGGCACATTTTCTTATTCCTAACCTAGATCTCTCTTCTTGTGTGAAAGCTTAAAGCTGGTTTATTAAACTCTCTTAACTATGCAGACTTTAGCAGGCACACATTTGTGCACATTTTAATCTTCTGCATAATCACTACACCTAAAATTTCTCACTTGTGGGACTAATAAAGGAATATTTGATCTTATCTTATCTTATCTTATCTTATCTTATCTTATCTTATCTTATCTTATCTTATCTTAAATTGTTCACTCTTTGTGTGGGCAGGTCATTCATGAAAATGTTACCAAAGAGATAAAAAAGAATTTCGACGTTACACAGCCTCTAGTTCAGCTGTTGGAAATCAGCAGACAGATATCTAATAAATCATATCTAAAGAGTCAGTGCTATTACAAGAGTGGAAACAATAAAAAAATGCTCATCAAAGCATCATGAGCAAAGCTTTTCAATGACAGGCAGGAAGAGAAAACAGCTGGACATTAAATCAGATCCCAAGACATATCTTGATACAGCAAACTAGTCTGAGGCTTATATAGGAGGCTTTGGGGGGCGTGGCTGCCTTAGAAATAAATGAAAGAACTTTTCAGCCAGTATGACATGTTACCACACTGCTCAGAACAGATGGTTATACTAGACAAAGACCTGCAGGAAGACTCTGAGACAACTGAAATGTCAGTGTAAGGGAACTACTACTGAACTGTAGAAGTTACTGTCCTGAAAATTCCAATTTAGTCATACAATCTAAAAAATGTCTCAGTAAATTGACAAGTCATGGTGATCATTATGATAGAGTGAACAAATTGATTTAATTACGTTTTATCTACCTGTTTTGGTATCATTTTCAAATTTCAAATCCATTTAGGCCCTGTATTTCTTAAATCAATTAAGTCTGAGAGAACTGATTAATGGCTAAAAATTTTAGATCACTCATGAGTATCATTTAAGAACAATAAGTTTGCATAAGGGATATTCACAACTTTACAATCACTGTTTTGCTGCTAAACAGCTAAAAGTTGTATATAACATGGAGTGAAAGTCCAGCACTGTTCCCTCAGGATGTATGTGAACATCCTTTAACGCCTCAGTCATTAAACTGTTTGAGCTTCACAAACTGAAGTTGAGCCAAACAACAAAAACACGTCCAAATACTTTCTGACTGTACTGTTTACGGAAGAGTTTTTTTGAATTGAAAAGTTATTTTTCTAAAGCTTAATATTTTACCCTTAAAAACACAACTATTTTGTAAAACTTTTTTTCTTTCCCTTCAGCTACAGAAACTCCTCACCATGGACCCCACCAAAAGAATCACATCAGAGCAGGCGCTGCAGGACCCGTACTTCCTGGAGGACCCATTACCAACCACTGAGTGAGCCTTAGTAACTTTGTCTTGATACAGCAAAAGAAACACAGGCCAACAGTGATTTGAAGTAGGGAGACTTTGCTATTTAACTTTAACCTGCTGTCCTCGTTTTTGTCCTGTGTTTCTGGGGAGGGGCTGTGTTTGGGTTGGTATAATGGAATCAAAATTGGTACAGTGTGTTAAGGCAGAAACATTTAAACATTTAAATCACTCATTCTCTGTGATTGCCTCTAGTGTGTTTGCTGGGTGTCAGATCCCCTACCCAAAACGAGAGTTTCTAAATGAAGACGAGCCAGAGGAGAAGACAGAAAAGGTAATCATCCATCTCTGCTGAAAACAAGTCACAGCATGAGAACCATTTTTTCAAGTGGCCAGTCCATTTTATCACTGCTAGAATAGCTGTCAGAATAAAGACATATACTGTTTTTGTATTTGTGTGTGGACAAAATAATGCACACTTGGTTTTGAATATGTGTAAATTTTGTGAAGGTGTACAGTGGCCACAGAGACTAGACGACATCATCCCTTTTTTTTTTAATCAACCCTCATAGCTGGATACACGCAATCTTTATTCCATATTGGCAACACAAATTGTATCTAATTTTATTGTCTACATTGTAAGAATAATCCATACAATCCATAGTGGATGGACTTAAAACTGCACTGGTTTTTAGTCATTGGTTTAGGAAACAAACCCCCCAGGTGCAATTAGCATCTGCTATTTCATGACAGTAGTATATTTTTAATACTGTATATCTAATCTTAGAAATTGTCACCACCAGAAGTTTGGTCTTTGTATTCATGAAAAGTCAGTATTTACTTTTATTTAAATCTACATTAAAAAAAAATGGTTGATTTAATGCAGGTAGTCGATTACTTGGTGTCATTTGTGCTGGAAAATAAAATGCACCTCCGGAGGCTCATCTCACAGACAGATCCATTCATTGTTTGGACTCTGTACTTAAAAGTACTGAATATTTGGGGAGATCTGGGACTCTAATTTACAGCTCACCAGCTGAAAAGCTTTACAGTAGAGTGGAATAGACATTTAGAGGGCAATATTGTTTTAGATGATTGTTTGATCTCCTTAGTGTGCCAGATGTATTTGGACAGTTTTACATTCCAGCCATAAAAGAGCAGGTTTTGTTACATATGAAATGATTATTATGGTAGGAGTGAAATCTGCAGCCTATTAGACATCTCCTACTTGTTTTTGAAGCCATTTTACAGTCTAATAAGTCATTACAGGCTTTCATCTGTGACTTTGCCACAGCAAAACACAGCAAATTTTTCATAATAAAGGATTCTAGTATTCCAAAATAAAATGGGTTAAAATAGAATGTTCTAAAATGGAACACTCTTATTTAGAATTAAATATTGTTCTAGCGGGTGTGTTTTCTAATGGAGGATTCTATTCTGTAGTACAAAAATTGAATATAATCTTGAGATTCTCTTCTGAAATCCAAGGTTTTTGAATAGAATGTTTTTATTTAGAATAGAAAGCAGTCCTCCAGACAGAAAGTGTTTGTTTTAATGGAGGATTTTACTCTACAATATACAAGGATACAAGGAAGTTTATTGGTCATTATACAACAGGTCGTATAATGAAATTAAAATGTGGTTCCCTCTTGATTCATTAATTGATTGTATAAAAAATAAAATAAAATAAATTGAACATGGAGGAGTGCAGATGGTGCATTAAGCAGTCTCACAGCCTGAGGGAAGAAGCTGCTCTAGTCTGGTGGTACAGCAGCGGATACTTCTGTATCTTTTGCCTGACGGCAGCAGGGTGAACAGGCTGTGGCTGGGGT
>JAPZDZ010000010.1:2651157-2667268 GCA_029783805.1 Acanthurus tennentii
TTCCTCACATCCGCTGTGGATACTGACAGTGGCCGGTCCTCTGGAGGCGGAGTAGACTTTACAGCTGACTCTCTGTTCAGGAGATCAAAGCGAGCATTAAATGTGTTTTTAGCTCATCTGGTAACGTGGCCTCACACATGATGGGAGCGCTCCTGCTTTTGTAGCCTGTAACACTTTATGGATATAAAATATTGATATAAAATAGAATAACTAGATTCTATTCCAAAACAGAATGTTCTAGAATTGAATAATTTGCAAAGAACTGTTTTCATTCAGAATGGAATGTTCTATTCAAGAAATCATGTAATTTTCTAGATAGTAATTTTGTTCAGACTTAAGAAGCTGTTGTCTTAATGGAAACACCTGATCTGAGTGTGCTGCTTCACACCAGAGTCTGAGGAGTATGGAAGTAGCAAAAAACTCAGAGATTCCAAGTATCTCACACTTTAGGCTAAGTGGCTCCAAATTTTAACGGTCACATATTGAATATATTTGGTGCCTGTGCTGGTCCCTAGTAGGGTTGTCAAAAGTATCAATACTCAAAAAAGTATCGATACTAAAATGTTGTATCCGGATACGATACTCACTTTCAAAAGTATCGATACTACCCCCCCCCCCCTTAAATTGGTTCTTTAATTGTAAACAGTATATCATCTTATTTCAAACAGTCTGTAGGTGCACCTGTCTCTGCCAAGAAGTAGAAAGAGACTACTTTTGATTGTATCATAGCTATGGAAAACTTTTTATGCATCTTTCATGTAGAAGGTCGTCAACACTAGAACTAGAATAGAATAAGAATCAACAGGCAAATTTGGATTTATTAAGTGAAAGACACATGACTTCATTGCAGGTGACATTGAGCTATCTGGTGTGTTCACTATCTGAGGCAAATAAAACTCATTCATTTGTACCCTGATGTGGTGACAGTCTGTTGTCCTTTCAATGCTCAGTCACATGAAAAGCTTAAAGGGCTGAGCAAACAGATCACATTCCTTAAAAACATCTCAAGGCAACAAAATCCACTGTGTGACTGCTTTGGCTGGGTTATTAAATATTTAATTAAATATTATTAAATATGTAAAAAAAAAAAAAAAATTGTAAAGCAGATGGTGTATGACTGTCAACTGAGACACACAGAACAAATAAGCCATCATTATCGTTGAAATGTGTACTTTGAACTGAGTTGTTCTTTCCTGTGTTTAGAGCAAGTTTCTGTTTACTTTGATGTTTTTGACTAATGATGTTTGCTTAGTTAGATTTCATTTTAGTCATCTAGGTGGGAAAAAGGTTACCTGACGCACCAGAGGGTTTGTTTCACAAAACGGTTTTGGAAGTTGTCCTTTAAACCTTTTGTGAGATAGTTCCTCGGCTCTCTCAAAAAAATATTAGCAGCTAAGCCGAGGAACTATCTCCCTGACATGATCAATCAGGGGCTAACTTCAACCAATCAGATCAAGCCATATGACAAAGTAAGAGCACTAACAGTGGTGCTGCTGGTAAATCAAACTGCCAAAGCCACTCTGAAGAGAAGTAAAACCATCTTTCTGTTAAGAAAACCTTTAGTGCCACTCTTTGCTCTTCTTTTGCTCTCTAGTTTGGATAAAACTGATGCTATAGAATCTATGCTTTCTTATTTAGGAGTTGACATCATTTTAAAGGAAGAGTCACTTTTCTCACTGGTCATTAGATTTTATTCACATTAACAGACTAAAAGGGTGGAACAAAAAGACACTTTTAAGCATGCCACCAGAATGATTTGGAACACTTTTTTTCTGTTTGTTAGATCAGATTAGATCGGATTAGGTATCTTCCATTCCCTTTGGCCAATCACTTTTGCTTTTATAAGTTTCCCTTTTTGTCTCTCTGCAGAACCAGACCCAGCAGCACCAGCAGACGACGGGCCAGACTCAGGCCCAGAACCAGCAGCAGACCGCAGCCCAGCAGGCCCCCTCTCAGCAGAGCTCAGCCCAAACTAACGGCACTGCTGGAGCCACGGGGGGCACTGCTGGTGGGGGTTTACAACACGGTCAGGACCAGGGGCCCCCAAACAAAAAACCTCGGATTGGGCCCTCTGGGACCTCCTCAGGCACTGGGGTGCTACAGTCAGAGTACCAGGTAAGTAGGATTTTACAATTTATAGTTTATGCTCCAAAGAGAAGTGGTTGGCTGCTGACATGCCATATTTTTCCAACAACAAATAGGGTATACGTAGGTATTGTGTATGTGTGTCTCTGTCTGATATATCCTCTTCCTCTGTGTCATTTGGATTGGTACATAGTTTTAAACAGTTCCAAAAAATTTACCTTTTACCCCAATTCAAGTGACTTTTGCCAGGGTGATCAACTGTTTTGGCAAAGTTCTGAGCTGCTGATGAAAAGGTTGCATTATCAGTAGAAAAGAATGGGCTTGAGGCTTTGTTTTGCAGACAGGGAAGAGAAGGCTGATGGCATTAAGAGATGGAATCATGCAGTGTTAGTTCAGGTCTTTTTGCATGATTTTATTTAGGGTTGGATGTTGTTGTGATACACATTGTGAGATCACAGACATCATGTCACCTGCTGAAAGTTTGTTGCATACAGCCATTAACATTTTTACAATATAATGTGTCTTATTTTAACCCACCATTATCACATTGGTACTCACTATTAACTGTTACACAAAGTTCATGTATTGTAGTCAGCAGGTGGGAGGAAAATATAATATCGAATCATCTCTAATGTTTATCAAGGGCCACAGGACTTCACTCAATGTGAAGTAATTCCCACATGAGCAAGCACATGGCAACAGTGGCGAGGAGAAACTTAATTGACCTGATTGGCTTTAAGTCAGGCAAAACATTTATTTTGTAGACAAGTGTACATGTGCAAGGCAAAAAGATTACATGCGGCCTAGTAAGGTAATTGGTACTCTCTAATTATGTCTCACTTGACACTTCTCTTACTGTGCTGTTGCTGTTGCCAGTAATACACAGAGATTTATCATCGGCTCTGCACAACACACAGAAGTGGAGTAGGTACAGGTGGTGAACATTTCTTTACATGCAGACAGATGTTGAGGAAAGTCTGCAGTGTCATCCATGCTGAGAGAGGCAAATACAATTTACACTTTTAATACAGCAGACAGCAATAGCTAGCTGTGGGCTGACTGATAAAGACTGCACACTCCACACTGTCCTGCTGACTGAGCTGATAGCAAACAATAGCTAACCACTTTGGTGCCTGCAAACTTTTGCTTCCCACTCTGGCATCATTTGTATCTTTGGCTCCAGCCTTATCACATGGCCAAAAGGTGGGAAGTTTCTGAGTGGTTGAGAGAGTGTAATGAAACAAAGGGACGGCAACCAAGAACCCGTGTGCAGAAAGTACAGGGTGATAGAGGTGACTGTTATGACCTCTCCTGCCTCTGTGCAAGTGTGCCTGGCTGGTTAGGACTTGTAGTAGCAACACTATCAGCTTGTAAGCATGTGAAGTCATATATATATATATATCTCATATATATATATATTCATATATATATATATGAGACAAGCAGTGGCTGAGGCTGCATGTAAGACAGCTGCTAGCTGTCAAGCATCAGCAGATATATAAATAAACCCATGGAGTGGGCAGACGTGCCAGGAGGGTGGCTAACTGTGTGACAGCGCCATCACTTTGAGCGCCCCATTTTCCCCCCATTGATCTGAACACTGCAGGCTATGCCACCATGCACCACTCTCCAATCACTCTCCTCAATGACGCAATGTTGCACATGTGACCTGGACTGATTATGCTAAACTTGAGAACACTTCAGCTAAAGGCCTCAGGGTCAGCTTCTTAACATCCTGTGACTCCACTGATTACAAATAGTTTGGATATCCAGCTTTACACTAAATTGCCTTTCGTCTTCCTTTTCTTGACTTGTGAACAGGTTTTATTCTTTAAATGAGTACTCCTGCAATTTCCAATAGAGTTTCACTTCTATAAAGTTAGGGATGAAAAGAAAATTGACTGAGCAGATGTTGAGAAATCCTGATTTTAAGACCCGTCCAAGCTTTAAAACATGGGTTCTTACATTTTTCCATAATACCACTTTATTGTAGCTTTTTACTAGACCCTCTCTGTTTGCTAAGCACTGGAGTTGTAACTGATCTAATCAACTATCTGAGTCTGGTGCCAATACTGACATAAGTTACTTATAATACAGCACCAATCCACATTACATTACCCATTCAAGAACATTTCTGATAACTGAAGAGATTGAAGAGATTGTCAGTTTGCCATGGTACTCTCTGAAATTCTCTTCCTACTTGTAAGCTAATGTAAAGAAATCTTCTTGAATTGCTTGTAAGTGATAGTTGATTGTTTTTCTAAAATTAAATTAATTGCTGTAAAGATGTTCATCCCTACATCTTAATGTGTACATCTTTAATGTGAGGCCTACTTAACTAACAGTTCAAGGAATTTGGTTTGGAATTCATTTAAATTTAATGTTAATTTTTGGTTTTTTTTTATTTTTTTCTGTTTTAATAAGAGGCAGTGTGTGGCTCTCAACTTTTTCATGTAATATTTCAAATAATAGCACCAACAGAAAGCAACAAGCAATAATATTATTAAGAAGAAAAAGAAGAAAAGGATGAAGAAGAAGATGAAGGAAGAGCTATGGTGTCTGTATCTGTATCAGCAGATATCTAACCCTGGAAATGAAGTGGATCAGAACTCAAATAAGTGAATTGTTTGACTATCTGTTAATAACTATAAAGTATAAAAAGTGAAAGTAGTTATGATATTATAGTAAGTTCTGCCCCTGTGACTGACATTACAACATTAATGTGTAAGCAGAGTTTTACCACTGTAGTTGCTGGAAGAAGGACTACTTTGATGTACACGTCACATGAATTTTGTAAGGAAAGAAGTACATTTTTATCTGAAGTGAGATGTCTGAATAAGCGCATGATATTGGGTGGAGTACTTGAGTAAATACACTTTCCACCGCCCTCTTAGTGGACATTATGGAAAGTATCCTTGTTCACCTTCTTACCAATAGTTAGTCCAATACCACTGTTCAGTCTTTACAATAAATATGGAATTAGGGCCAGGAGGTGATTAGCCTAGTTCAACATAAAGACTGGAAGCAGGGGGAAAGAATTTGCCTGGTTCTGTCAAGTACATTTTAAAGTCTTTTTAAGCAGGAAACTGCTGTTTCCTATTTGTTTAATCTGTGCAGAAACACAAGTGTAGGGACCAGTGGAAGCAATAAAGGTTTTTTTTTCTGCCATGAAATTAGTAGCACAGCAGTGCAGACTCCATTGTACACTCTGAACATTAGTCAGCCCTTCACACATACAGTCAGAGTTTATATCTCTAATAATGAGGTCTCAGTTGCATCACTGAGCTGCTCACTACTGTGTTTTCTCTCCACCCTTCCCTCTGTCTCTCTGTCAGCACTCCGGCACCCGCCTTGGTTACCAAAGCAACGTCCAAGGTTCCACTCAGCCCCAAAGCACCATGGGATACTCCTCTTCATCCCAGCAGAGCTCCCAATACTCCCACCAGACGCACCGTTACTGAAGCTCCTAGTTACTCCTGAACCAGCAGAGAAGTCAGCTCCTCCTCACCACACACCCTCGACTCCAGCCAAGGTGTCGCTTCCTCTTCCTGGTCGGACTTCCATCCATGACTTACATCATTCCAACTCCACAAACCCCCTTTTCAGCCCTCACTCAATTTTAACCTCTTTCCTCCCTGACTTCTTTCCCTCTCCTCCTCTAATAGCCTTCAACGGCATTAAAACATGAAGGCAAGCAAACATAGGAACCAAAAAAGAATTGAACAAGAAGTTCTGCCTCATTGGGCTGGTGAACCATTTTTAAAATGACTGAAAATAATGTCAGAAAGATGTGAAGGCGTCACACACACAAAGACTTAGAACCATGGCACTTACAAACGCAATGTTCCTCACAAGGAAGAATCGCAGCTGTGTTCATATATGTACATTATATAGCACCTTTTTCTATTTGATTTTTTTCTCTCACTTATTTGCTAGAGTTTTCAAGTTTACCTTGATAGTTGATGTCAATGTAAATATTGTTATATAAGGAAGCGAACAGATGAAACAAATCACAGGAGGAAAAACCCTTTACTGTCATCTCTAGAGTAGTATTACCTTAGATAATCTAAGAAAATCTGAAAAAGTTTGAGCTAATTCTGTCCTTTTAAGAAACAAATGTCATGTTTCTATACAGAAAAAAGTCAGCCCTTAAGCTGATGCAATTGCAGGGAAATATTAAATGCGCAATTTAACTTAATCTTCTTATTATAAGGTTTCTATATTTGGACTTCTCTTTATCTAGATTTGGATTTGAAAGTGAGAAAAGTAGATGTCTTTTTACAGCTCTAAGTTCTGTATATTCTGATTCACTTCACTACCTTTAGAGAAAAGACACATTTTAACAGTCGAGCTTCGGTTCCTCTGACGATGGCAGCGTTTTCAGGAGGTTGGATGCCTCTTGTTTGTGGCCAGCAACTCTGGAGTGTTTTCTTGTCCAGGGGTTGCCTGTGGACACTTTTGCTCTGACCCCCATCTTAACGTGAACCCTCAAGACTGAAGGTTTCTGGACATGAACGTGTGCATAAAACATACAGGGCAGCTAACAGTACAGCCCCCCCTTATATGCTTTTTGAGACTGTTACTGCCTGATGTCAGATTCTTTTTTTCA
Organism: Acanthurus tennentii; assembly: GCA_029783805.1. Lineage (NCBI taxonomy): Eukaryota > Metazoa > Chordata > Actinopteri > Acanthuriformes > Acanthuridae > Acanthurus > Acanthurus tennentii. The sequence continues at coordinate 2,657,852 of JAPZDZ010000010.1, forward strand.
AGATTTTGATGTTATCTTTGTTGCTGTGTGTGAATGTGTGTTGTGTCGGAGTGAGTGTGTGTGTGAGTGTGTGTGTGTGTGTGTGTGTGTGTGTGCGGTCATGGTGTGTTTTTTATTCATGTTGTCGTCCTTTTAAGTACTAGAACTGCACTGATCGCTGAACAGATCTGCAAAGAGCTGGAACAAACTTGGGGTGAGTTTAGTTGTTTGAATGCTCGTCCTCTTCCACTGTAACCCTATGGCCGAGCACCAAGTCCACATTTGGTAGAGACATAGTCAAACACGATGGGTGCATTCTTTAATACATGCCAAGCAGGCAGGAGAAACAGCAGCTAAAGTAAGTGCTGATGTAAAGCCTTGATTACAAAAAAGTTGGGATAGTGTGTAAAATGTAAATTAAAATAAAATTAAATCATTTGATGATTACATGTAATTGTTAAACAAAGTATTTCTGAGCCCCTGTGGTAATATCCTTTTTACAATCATATGTATCACAAAGAAATCCATATCATTGCACTATCACCTGTTTGCAGTGCTGCAACCTGTTTACCTGTGAAATGTTCCAAACAGGCAACTTTGGAGCATTCTACAACTTTACTAGACTTTTTGTTGCCTCTGTCCCAACTAGTTGATGGCATCAGATTCAGAATAAGCATATATTTACAAAAATCAATGAAGTTGGTCACAAAAAACATCCGATATATTTGTACTATTTTCAAATCCGTCTGAAAAAATTAGCAAATTATTAACTTTATCCTATTTTTTTGGTATCAGGGTTGTAATTGTGTAAATCCTCAGTGCCTCTCCAACAAGTATGTAACATTGTGTAAAACACAATCACCTGTTACTGTTAATTAAATCTTTCTATAAGAAACCCTTTAAAGCTAATCAGTGGTGGAATTTCACTCAGTACAGTTGCAAAACCACTGCACTTAAAGAAAAGCTTGATATATTGGGATGAATACTAATTCCCTTTTTATAAAATGAGAAGAATGGTAATCCGTCTCATTGGTTGCCAATTTTGAAGCAAAAACCTTTTGGTTTCCTCTATTTACAGTCTTTATGCTAAGCTGAGCAGGCCAGTTTCTTTCATGTTTAGCATACAGACATAAAAGTGGTATTAATCTTCTTGTGTAGCTTTTTAGACAGTAGTAAATAAGATATACTTTTAAGTTTAAATTAAATTTCCAAAATGCTAAGTGCAGTAAGAATATTCAACCCTGATTTTAATGCAAATCAATTTGTTGCAAGTTTTCTTTAAATCAAGGTTTATTTTTAATATGTCAAGTGCAGCTACTTACTTTATACTTTTTTTTAAACGAAATACGTTTTTTAGACAGAATTGTTTGAAGTGAAAACCAGTTGAAATACTCTTACTGCACAAACTCTTTTGTTTTATCTTTTTCAAAGATCACCATTACCAAATCTTAAGAACTTGGGAACAGCAACAGATTGGACCTTTTGTACATTTGGTTGAACTGCCCAACAGTAATAAAGTAGTTTACAATAACTGGACCTCAAACAGTTGTAACAGCAAAATGCAGCTTACACATTAGTACATCAATAATAATATCTAATTATGTAGATGATATAAAACACTAAAAACTGACTATTTTATATTACCTTTTTGAACACTTTAAGTAAAAATAACTGAAAATACTTATATGAAGATTTATTATTCAAGACTTTTCTTGTAAAGGTTATTTTTCACTTAGCTTTATTCGTTATTTTCACTTTAGTAAAGGACCTGTCAACCAGTGTAAAGAATACAGGCGCCTCCTTCATACCCTCCTTCTCCTTTTTGTTTTGCCACAACTTGGCCTGTCCTCACTGGCTCTGGTTGGTCACATGACTAGGCATTGTGTAGGTTGTATTAGAGAATGCACCCAGTGACTCAACTGTAACTGCATTGGCGTTTGCTCCATTGCAAACAAGGACACAGCAGCAGGGAGGGGAAAAAGAGCTGCACTGAAAAAATGTGTGACCTGCAGTGCTGTTAGGAAACACTGATACCTTGTGGCTAAAAAGAGAACTGGACCTCAGTCCTTCATGATACTGCAATTATGCAGGTAGATATGTTGCTGCAAAAGTTAAACAACTTTTTATCAAACAAGGAGGACATGGTTGTTTAAATGAAAAACTGATATTATTATTGTGTTCAGAATGCCATTTATGTCTCGCTGATGCTGAACTAGCCATGTGCTTTACTCTTAATAAGAAAATACTAATTATAATAGTATTGCTAAAATGTATCTCTTAAGGCTTAAGATGTGTCTCAGTTCTACCAGGGGGATACTCCCCAGTTTTCCAGTGTACTGTTCATACTGGCTCCATCTCTAAAGTAGCCAGATGGATTACAGTTGATGTTATAGGTTTAGCTTTACTTCCATCATTGAAAAAATAGCTTACTGATATTCAGCCCCAGTTTTTTAAAAGTAAAAACAAACATGCAATTGGAATTTGTAGCAGAAGATATTTGCAGGGTTTTTGTCATCATGTTACCAAGTCCCTGGAGTTTCATACCGAACTGACATTTTTTTAAAAAGGCTGTATTTTCTTTTTTGTTAAAAAATGTCATTGCAGTCATTGGAAAAAAAATAGTTTGGATTTTGGTCACTTAAGCATTTGCTTGACAAAACTTTGCACAGTGGATCTGGTATTGTTAAACAAAAAATTTAAAGCTGCACTCATTGATTTTTTGACCACTTTGTTCTGCAGAAATAACTTAATAACCTTTACAAAAGCTAGGGTCATGATGTCTCATCTAAACTAGCCTGCCTTTGTTATTTTTAGAAACATGAGGTGTCACTCTGGCCAAATCTGCACCCACAAAAGCAAGGGGTTTCAACCTCTGTGGACTTAAAAATCTAACAAAGATATATTTGTTAGCATACAAAAAACAGAAAAAAGTTCACATGAAAGTGTAACAGTAAAGCTAGTACTTAAGGAATCATGAGTTTATTTCTTTCACATCTGCAATATCTATCAATACTCTTTTCTAATGTTATTTTCAACTTTTGATTTTAACTATCTATAAGTTAAGGGCTTTTTCCAATAAGATATGGAATTAGTTTTTGTTTTTTTTCTTTATAAATAGAAAATTTTAGAAGTAACAAAACAACAGCAAGATATATACAGTCATTCTTATATAGACAAGAGAGTGAACTACTCCTGCATTTTGAGTCTTTTGCATCTTTACAAAAATCTTGTAAGTTTTCCTCACTGTGGAATCAATCCCAAAAGTTCTCACTTAAATGATTTCACTCAAGCTCCATGTTAAGTAAAATGGATAGTGAATAAAAAAATGTACTTAGTACATGAAGCAACATGTAAAAGAGTCAATTGTCTGTCAGTCTGAGCACAAATACTTAAGTCACTCTACTTTCAACTATGTTTCCTCCTCCTGAATTTATGTGGTTATTTAGTTGCTGGATAATTCATTCAATAAAACAGCTAGTTGCTAACTTTGTTTGCCATCTGATGCTAGTCAGCTACTTTTTCCACTAAAAAACAGCTGCCTGCAGCTGTAAATGTGTTCAATAAGAGAGCTTTGATCTTAAAACAATATGCTAAAAGAGGCTAAAACTTTCAGTATATTTGAGGAGAACTATAGTGTCGGATGATAATTGTTTGTGGGTTTGTCACTGGAAGCAACTCCATTTACATTGCACATCATTATTTGATCAATTGTTAATTACAAAAATATTAATTAGTGCAGCTTTAAAGACAACTTGGTGTAATGAATTTTCTCCCCAAATGTATTTGCAAGGCAATTTAAAAATGAGCTCTTTATAGTGTTTGTTGTTTTACTTGTTTGTGTATCCTGTTTGTTCTTGTGCTCTGACAGTCGTGCAAGCAGATCCAGGGAAACACAGGATGTTCACTTTATGTGATGGGGATCTAAACCAGCAGCTATTTAAAGGGTTGCTCCTCCCTTTAGTGTGCATATTTGAAGTCAAACTGAGTAGCAGCAAGGATACCTTAAGACACTCTGTTGTAAATTTCTCTCCACACAAGCGAGGTGTCAAAAGTAGTATTGAGTGTGAGGCTCCAGGGGGAGACAAATTACTGTCAAACAACTCCTATGCAAAAAAAAATATTTTTTTTTAATCCCAGACTAAAGCTTTCACTTAGGTTGCTTAGGTTTTGCAGTTGACAGCTTTTATTCTATTTTGATGGGTGATGTGTATTCATTCCTTGTAAGATACTAAGTACAGTAGTCCGAGACAGCGTTCACTTATGTCCTTTTTTCACAGCATTTTGAAATGTCTTCTAAATGAACTATTGTAAAGAAATGCATATATAAGGATAGTATACAATCATATTTATTATTTCCATACATCTATGAATAACATCCATTTTTTGAACTTTCCTCTGCCTTAACTACAGTAGCTATAGAAAGGGACTTCTGTCAGACAAAGCAGGCATCACTAGACAGTGTTTCTTTTTATATTAGAGTGTTTTCCTCATTATATGCTCACCTGAAATCATGTCTAGTTACTGAATGTGTTAATGCCACCTCAATGTGCAGTAGAATGACGGTGACACCATTGTTTGGGATCACTCACTGGCTTCTCATGCTTGGTTCAGCTTTGTCTTGCAGATATTCCACAGTGTCACTGTTTTTACAGGAATGATATGAATCCACGTTTTTATTTGTGTGGATGGTGCCTTTTTGTAGTCATTCATCTTCTAAAGATGTCATGGGAATTTGTTCAGGATAATGTTTTTTATATTATTTTGTGTTGTTAGTATTTTCAAGCCTCCTCTGTTAGCTCTTTGGGTGTATGTCCTCTTTTTTCCTCATTATTATGTAGCATATTGTTATTTACACAATGTGGAAGCTAGCAGCAAAACATATGTTCTTTGTTTCAGTTCATTTTCTCACATCTAAAGACTGCAAATGATCCTGATGGAGGACTTGCTCTCATTTCTGTTCTAATAGATATCGCCCTCACACATTACTGAAGCGCAGTTAAAAGTTGTATGTTTTGAAATGCTGTACATAAAACACATTTTAAGGATTTCTCATTGACATATTGATACAATAATTGTCTTTTAATGCACTGTTGTTGCTCAAATATTTAGTGGTAAATAAAGTATTTAATGTTTTTTAATGTCTTGCTTTAGACACTAAAGTTCTGGCAGTGCTATGAAAGTTATACGATGATGCTCCTCTGTGTGTGTAGATAAGGACAGACACACATTAGTACACGCCTATATGAAATCTAGTGCACCTCTAGGCCCTCCTCTCCTCTCACATTTCCTCCTTTTTGATAGTATTGCATGTGCCTGTCTTTTTCCAATGGAGAACATAAGCACTTGTCGCTGCCCTCTCTCAACAGTTTGTACAGACGGACAGACAGACACTCCATCTGCAAGTCAGAGTTGCTGTGATGCCTTTAGCGCCAGTTAATTTATTCAGATAACGAGTCTTCTTCTGCATGTTCAACAAAACATGGTTAGAATAATCCTTTATCCTATGAGAGTATCCTTACCCCCTATTGTGTAAAAAATATAATATTGTGGTCTTACAGAAATCAAAGTCTTGTTAAATTATTTTTTTTTAATGGATCCACATGTACTTTACTCCCCACAGCTCTCAGTGAGCTGCATCAGCAAAATGCTTTGCAGGTTGGGGTGTCTGTCTTGTCGTGTAAATCTTCTCTGTATTACGTGTGTGTGTGCACACACAGGTTTCAAATATACATATGGCCTAAATGTATTGTCTTTTTATAGCATTTACAGATAAGGCAGCAATAGCTCAGCGCAGGAAAATCAGAAAAAGAAAACATTTATTTAGCTGCTTTTAGCAAACTTGTCCAAATTTCACTGTACAAATGACTGTTAAATGAGAAAAAAGTCATGTATATTTATTTTATATCCTCTATTATAATAAAAATTTCTTTTGTCTCAATCACTTTCATGTGTACAGTGCTTGTTGGGAGCGATACAGCCATAGTTTAATCTGCAGGAGCATGCTGCAGCTGGGCTCTACTGTATCTAACCAGAGGATTGCTGTTTCTGTTCACCACTTGATGTCACCCAAGAGTGACTGTTCATTCATTCACAACAACTGAACTCTGAGTCCTTAATAGTCTGAATATTCCTGATGAGTTGAACAAAACAGTCCAGTCCTCCAGAAAGACTGAGTAAGAAAACAGTTTTTTCAAAATCCTCTGTAGTTAAAGCGCATTTTAATCTACAAATAACTGTATAAGTCACATGCTATAGCTTACATTTCTCATACTGTTCATTGTTGGTCAAGTTATTTGTTTTAAAGGTTTTTATAGAAACAACGATTTAAGAGCATTCTTGTACTGAAATGTACATTTTACATAACTTCTGTAATGAGTGTATAAAGTACAAAGAACTATGTTCATAGCAGCTTTACTTTAGTTGACTGTACTGAAGTTTTAGGAAAAAAAGCTCACTGGCTTTCTTGCTGACAATTACTTAAGAGAATACCACAATCATGTCTCAGTAGTAAATAGCTGAAGCCAGCAGCTGCTTGACTTTGCTAAGCATTTAGTCTAAACCAATAAGAAAATGCTTTGGTCTGTGAGAGATTCACTTTAAGTGTAAAATGATCATTTCTAACATTTCTTTTCAAAAGAAGATCCACTTACTGGCTTTATGACTTCATCTTATGGTCTTGTTGGCTGAAGTCATCACATGAACCTGGTGTGATATTCTGGTTGGTTGTAAATATGGAAGATGTTGAAGTCCCTCTCCAGAACTGTTTTAAAGTGGGTACCTTGAAACTATTAAAATTTTATTTTACACTGTTTTCTATTTAAATGTAAAGAAAAGCTCTGAAAAGTTCCTGATAACACAGCTACTCTTTGTTTCTTACAAAAAATCAGGATAGATGAATCACAGTTCTTATGCTCCTATCACCATCACTGCTTGCATTTGTTTGACCCATGGGAGAGCTGTGAGTATCAAAATGGCCAGCAAGGGGAAATTGAAAAATTTAGCCATGAGCTCTATGTTTGAAACTCAGACAGTCTGATATAAACTAACTCAGACATGAGTGGGACTCAGATGAGGAGTCTGTTGTGCATTAAAATCAGTAACTAGCAGAGGTATCCAAATGGTAAGTGCAGTTAGCTTTTTTGTTGTGCTTGTTAGCCTGTAATTTGCAGTGGTTGACGCAGCGTTAGTGGTTATGCTAAACAAACTGCCATTTTCTGTGCTGACATGTCTGCTCTGCACTAGAGGTTTCAGGTGTTTTTCGCTACAATTGGCTTTCAAATTTGTGATGTGCGAAATCTAGCTTGTCCATTTATGCTTGAATTTAAGACTTAGGGAAAAGCACAGACATCCTCCCTTTCAGCAGAGGAATGTGAAAACACGTTTTGGTAACAAACTTTTCATAGATAAGATCTGATTACTGAAATTCAGTGTGAGATTCAAAGTTAAAGTAGTAGAACTAGAAAAAAACTTTAAAGAAACTGCTGCTCTCCCCCGATCTGCAGAACCGATGAGGAAGACCATAATATTGACACATAATGATTACGCTGATGCAGCAGATCCTACACATACAAAGCTGTACTACATTGCATCAGATGTGTAGATACTTAAAGACTACACATAGTCTTTGAAGTTAACTTGTTCCTGCAATTTGTGTTGGAAGGCTCCACACACACACAATCTATCAGCAAACACTGGTGTGAAGTCTCTTTGGAAGATTGGAGCATTTACATCCACCATGAAGACATTCCACAAGATGTGTCAAGTGCTACATTCAGTTCTCTTTATGGGCCAGTAGATTGACAAGTGGAACCACTGCTGGCAAGCTGAGACTTGGCATCAGCCTCACAAGTTCTGACAGAAGCACTGGATTGTCAGCTCAGCCTGCTGTGTTACTGCTGGCACTCTGAGGAGATTTATGATTTGGAGAGAGCTCTGCAGAATGTAAGTGATCCCGTTTCCCTCTTTGTCTTCAGGTGCTGCTTGGGTCAGCTGTAGAGGAACAAGCACTCCAAAAATATAAAGACCTAAATCCAAACCAAACTCTCACTTTCAACTGTGTTGTACTGGATATTCATTAGTAGAAAAGCTGTCTCAGCATTACAGAATTCCTACCTGCCATCACAAATCAGTTGTTATATCTTCACTTTAAATAATATACTGCTGTAAACAAGTTGTTAGGTTTCCATTAGTACTGGAAAGAATGCTTTGATCTGGATAGAATCAACATCATAATTTAGTTTGGTTGGTTTAATTTATAACACTGTTTAGTACTATGAGTACAAGCATGTACACACAACTAACACAACATGACAGACAGTGAAGAGGATGACAAAGACATGACATAAACATGACATGATAATGTAAAATATGACATCAAATAAAGATAACATCATCCTAACATAACAGGTTTTAAAATAATGGCCTAGTCCACCCAAACAACAGAAAGAAAAACCCAAACATTATTACCTGTACCATAACAGATGTATGACGTGTCCTAACCATTTTCTGAAAGACACTGCTAGCTAGATTATGTGTTTTTCCTCCTGTCAACAAATTCCATGAATAGAGAAAAAATGTGTTTGTCCATCTCCTAGAGTGATTTCACATTCCCAGCTTGTATTAGGTTAATTGGTTTCTCCTGTAGATAGAAAGCTTTTAAACAGGACATCAATTAGTTTGTGGATTTCGAAAAACAATTAAACAAAAAACTCAACTAAGCTGTAATAGTTCACTTCATATCTTCTACATCATATATAATGGTTATATATATAAGAGTAGGCTGACATTGATGTAAACCTCAACTGAACTCGTTTGCGGAGGAACACAGCTGTGTCAGCTTTAACTTTTGTTTTTCAATGATGTGAGTACCATAAACTACTGCCTTATCATGCTAAAATTAGACTGATACCTTTAAAACATTGACAATGATATAAAGCATTGTCATTAAGGTATTTATAAAACAGTTAGAGGTTAAGTGGCATCTTAATATTATCGGACTCATGAATCATTGCAGTTCATTTTACAAATTTTCTCTTTTACTTTTTGGGATTTAGTGTATATGTAATGGTATTCAAGAGAAAATAAAGTAATTTGCAGTTGACTTCAGATTTAGGAAGATTTTTACAAATGTCAAGACTTATACTTGGGTTAATTCTCTGTCATATATTGTGATGGTATATTATGAGTTTACATTAATACAGTACCAGTCACAACTTCACCCTCTGTCTCTGTTGACCGGCATGCTACCTAGCATGGAATGTTAGACTAATGTCTTGGTGTACTCCTCCTTCTCACAGCCAGTTGTGTGATGGAGACAGTGTTTGTGCTTTCACAGCCTGGTCAGGGCAGGAAAATACAGAATTTTAAGGTAAACACAAGAAACTTGTGCTACAGAAAATGGACCAGACTCAGTGCTCCCTAAAGCTCCCTAAGCTTAAC
>JAPZDZ010000010.1:2667368-2691264 GCA_029783805.1 Acanthurus tennentii
TTTATCTTGCCTATGCTACCACAAGCAACAACTAGGACAAAACACACTAGCAGATTCAGCAGAAAAAAACAAACAAAAACAGAATCTAAGGTAGTAGATGCACTTTAATCAAAGCAGTGTTTTTAAGGCTTTTGCATATCATAAGTAATCATGTCTACATGCTGTCATTATAAGGTTGCTGTTATTCTTTTCCTCAGTTTTTGGAATTAAAAGGGCTTTTTAGCACTTTTTTGGATCAAATGATGTTATGGAATCACAAAGAGAGTACAAGAAGTCACAAAGTACTTAAGATCATTTATAAGCCTGCAGAGCATTAATTCAAAGAGAATATTAATGTCAAAAAAATAATACAGGACACTACATTTTTAGATATTAAAAGAAAAACAACACAAAACCATGCAAAACAATGAAAAAAGGATAAATGTTGATAGAAATATAAACTCATTCAGACAAAGACAGCATATACAGACCAAAGACAGTAAGTTAACTGTAAAAGCAGTGCTTATTAACCATTTCTTTAAATGAGCCCTCTTTAACTGTAGGCCTATATCAGAGAATGCAACCGAACCAATTTTAATTCAGTCTGCATCATCTTTACCAGAGAATGCAGACTGTATTAAGCCATTTTCTCAGTGCAATAATAAAAACTTTTCTTGCCGCACCTCTTTTAAACTGATATGCAGTGGGTTTTTTTTTGACTAAGTGTCTGAGCTGAGTTGGCAGAAAAGTTGAGAGATGGGCTAGCTCTGAATTTGCTGGTGCAATACACTTCTGGTGTCCAGAATTTTTTTAGTGACATGGTTGTGAAAATTACTGAGATTTACACATCAAATGTCTAACTAGTCAGTCCATTAGTCTGACTTACCAGATCTAGACTGTGAATATAAGCCTGCTACTGGGCAACTATTTGTAACGAGCATTCTCCTTTTGCGTGTTAACCCTGTCAGAATAACCATTGCTGCATTTAGGGCTAACATTGCCCAAGGTATTGCTCTTGGTTTATTGGGACAATGACTGATAAAATGAGCGCTGTGTGTAGGCTGGCTATGTGTGACTTCATTATATTTAACTACTACTTCAGTCAGCAGGTTATCATGTGCTCAGTAACAATGTGAACAGATGTGATCGTATTTACCATAAAATATAGCATGTTAGCATGGTGGCATCAGTTAATCAGTAGTTAACACAGTAAAGTACAGCTCAGGTTGACAGATATTTCCTATAGTTTTGCAAACTAAAACCTAATGATGAAGCCAGACAAAAAAGACAAGGGAACATCAAGGTTATTAGACTACATGTCATTTGGGAGGAGAGGTACAATATTGTCTGAGCTAGAATTCTTTGAAAAAAATTTACAGTAAAAGTTATTAAGGTATTTCCCTTAAAACCTAAATGTCACAGTGGAGATAAAGATAATGACTAGGATTCAGCCACAAAACACCAAATATATTAAAAAATAAAAAATTTCATGGCAGAGCATTTCAGAGTTGTTTGTCATATTTACGTCTGGACCCAAAGCAGCGGCCAGTGGTAAATTAAACCATGGAGACACGCAGCTGACGTGGCTGAAAATGCTGTTGAGATACTTTAAATCATGTATATACAATTTTTTTCATTGAACACTGAACTGTACATTGCCATGATTAAAAATTTTCTCAAGCCTGATCCACAATCTCCTTAAAGTTACATTTTCAAGTGTTCTCAATTTAATAATCACTATTTTTGCTTTTCCATAATATAAGGCTGAGCCACAGCTCTATCTGTCTTTTCTATCCACTGCATTTCTAGTATAAGGGCCTAGTCCTTTCACCGAGTGTCAGTTTGACCTTGAGGGTAGGAGATCTGTGTCTGGAGCTTCGCCATCACACCACTCACTCCCACTGTGCTCTCAGAGTGGCCTTCAAATACAACCTGATGCTTACACTCCACAGACAATGACATTTTAATTACCTCTTAGTAATAAGCTCTCCACTCTGCTTAAAAAACAGGCCCACGCTGTATTTGTATCATTATGTTTCACTTGTGTTGTTCTAGTTCTTATGTATTTCTGCAGATTGTTATGCTGACAATAGTTAGCTTTTTAAAAGACAGCATCAAAACAGATTAATTTAGTTACCTTTTTTTTATCATATTACTATTTTTGAATTTTCATGTAACTATGGAATATTTCTTATTTGTGGCTATTACCAGAAGATGAAAACATTGTATATTCAAAATGTCTTTTTGTCCAGGATCTAAGAAAACAGCTTTGTGATCATCCAGACTAGCCTACAGTTTTGCTAATTTCTTTTACATGTTATGTCTAGAAAAGCTGACAGTCCTTTGGGAGTCAATACTTGGTAATTTTTTAGTTTTTGGACCAAATAAGAGTGCAAGGGCTCTATCCTACACCCGGCGCAAGAATGGTGCGCCAGTGGCACACGTGTCATTGCTATCATACAACCGGCACAAATGTCATTTTTGTCACAAGTGTATGATAGCAAACCCACTTGCGCCGGGTCTGTGTGCCGAGGGGGTGGCAACAATAGCAGTCTGCCTGTGCCACTGGCACATGGCAGAATCAGTCTTTAAAGGTAATGAGAGTGGATTCTCCCATTGGTTCATTCATTTTTGGCCAGAGAAACACCCATGAAACACCTTTGAATTGATGAGATGATTCTGCACAGCTGATTGGACTGCAGGCTGTGTGCCAGTGGCGCATTGGGCGGGGCAGAGCAGGATTCCTCTGCTGCTCCTGGAACAAGGCAGCAAAGGTTGACCTGGAAACTTCCCTGGAAAAATTAAAACTTTCCCTGCCCAATGCGCCACTGTTGCACGGCGGTAAATGTAGGATAGGGCCCCAAGTCTTACTTGGTCATCAAGTTTGGTCCCAGTGATAAGTACGTGTTTTTGTATGTCAGTTTTCTAAGTTTGAAAAACAGAACAACTTCCTGGTTTCTTTTCCCCATGTACAAAACAACACTGTGTCAAGCTTGTTTTATCACTGGAGTGGCTGCATAACCTGCTCCAAATGGCCAGTGGATAAGCACAGAAGTTAGCTTAAGAGGGGAATAACGACTGGAGACCCACTGCAGAGCTAAATCTAAACTGCTGACCCATGACAAGCTGTCCTCAGACCGTGAGAAACAGGCCTCTTTCCATGCCAAGAATGTGGGTGGCCAGCCTTGTTGCTCCAAAAAGCTTTTCTGAGGAGTGTGGCCGGTTGCAGCATTAGAGTGCAGCAGCAGGTTCCTACTTCTGATTTCTCTCTCTCTGCTGTTATGTGCACATGCCATTTTTGTTTGAATTTCCTCTGCAAGGACCATGCTGTCATCTTTGTCTATGTACAGCATGTACACACAGAAATGCAGCATTGCGTGTGTGTGTGTGTGTCGATGAGTGGTGTTGGTGGCTGTTATTCCAAAGATCACACATTCACTTCCACTTGTTGAGCAGTGTGTCAAATGAGACCAAAATTTGTGAAGAAATAAAATTGGGCCACTGTTATTGGTTCATTCACTGCAAATGCTAAAAATTTTTTTTTCTGTTGCTTTTGTTTTTTACTGATTCATCAGCCTGACACATAACCCCCACATTCACACACACACATACACACACACACAAACCACTAGTACATCACAAACTGTATAAAGCATTGTGTAGAGTAATGAATACTCAGTGATCGCACTGGTCACAAAGTATGAGAGGCTACACTGTGCTGTGAGTTTTCTGCTCACACTGAAGGGGATTTCAGCTCCCCAGGCTTCAAACCCAGAGTCAAGGGGTCACGGTCTGTGCAAGATAACAGGGGCCACGATTTGTGTGTGAGTGACTGTGTGTGTGTGAGTCACTACATTACGCTGACACACGAGATGCCATATGTTTCCACCCAGCTAACTAAAGAACAAATGTGCTGTCCTTTTTCATAAGAATTCCCAAAAGTCTGTTTTTTCGCTCACCCCATGTGTGGGTTAATGCAGCAAGGAGCAGTGAACAGGAGAGGTGATTTTTTTGTAAAAGGAAAATTAGATGGGGTACTTGTTTATGGTGTCCTCGCAGAATGAACAAAAGTGTCATATTTTAAAAGTTGGGGCAACATTACAGGTGAAGTCTGCAGGGTTCTCGGTGGACAGAAAAGGCCTTTGAAGCAGCATTTCACTATAATTTCATATTTTTAGGATACAAGAATGTAGACAGTTTTTTCTTCTTCAAATATATTTTTCTTTGTTTAAGAACAACTTGGACTATTTCCTCTCAAAATGGTCATGATGGGGTTTTAACTCTGATTAATATCATTCTGTCAAATTTCCATCATAAATTTGTCACAGAACTGCAGCAAAATGTGTACTATAAGGGTAAGACTAAGGGCCCTATTATACACCCGGTGCAAAGGCGGTGCGCCAGTGGCACGCCAGTCTTTAAATGGAATGAGAGTGGATTCTCCCATTGGTTCATGCATTTTTGGCCAGAGAAACACCCATGAAACACCTATGAATTGATGAGATGATTCTACACAGCTGATTGGACTGCAGGCTGTGCGCCAGTGGCGCATTGGGCGGGACAGAGCAGGATTCCTCTGCTGCTCCTGGAACAAGGCGGCAAAGGCTGACTTTGAAACTCCCATGAATTAATTTTTAACTTTCACCGCCAAATGCGCCACTGCCCATGGCCCAAAGTGTTCGATCGGGCCCTAAATGTCTACAATCTGAAAGACTTTAGCTACTTTTAAAGTCATGGTCACAATGAAGAAACCAGCATGCTGATATTTAACTAATATAATGTTAACAATGTTGGCCATCTTAGTTTAGGTATAAACTAATCTAAAAAAATAAACTAAAAAACTTTAAAAAAAAACCACAAGAGTTAACTTAATGGTAGTGCTAGAGGAAAAGTAAGGAAATCACCAAAGACAGTAAAAGCATGTTTACATTTCTGTGCAAAAACAAAGGCTTTGTTCTGTGTCTTTCACACTAAATGGTACAGTTTTTACCACTCCGGAACCCCAGCTGCCTGGGTTAAAAATGTAATGTTGTTAGCTGGCCCGTAAAGCATACCTCCACAGCTGTCTAAACAGGCCTCCCACTGCCTGCCAACAAGTTGGCTATTATGATAAGACCTTTGAAAAAGGTTTTGATTATATTTTTAAAAAATTACAATTACATAAGGTGCATAATCTATGTAGTCCCATTTTAAATATAAATCTGGTAAATTAAACTGGATATTTGAAATTACAAAGGATATTTTTTGTAATTAAAGATGGTTAAAGTTGCCTGCCTTATTATGCCAGGTGAATACCTTTTTTTTATATAAAGGCCAATTTGTAAAGGCAGACCTACAGTGCTGGAAATTCAGAATCAGAAATAAAATGTTCATTTTCCATCTTTCAGTTAAAGCAGTGGTCAAGAAAAAAGCTGGGCCCACAAAGGTCAGTGCAGACAGAGTCAAAGTTAAAAATTTTTAACTGCTACTTCCCCTGACTTTCATAGACTATTTAAAAAAAGACAAATTGAATGGCAGTCCAACCAATGGTTGATTAGAAATATCCGTATGGACCAAAGAGATGGACTGATCAGCTGACAGACTGCCATTGCTTTGCATTGTATTACAAAAATGCAATGTAAAACTAACAAAAAACTGAGAAAAAAATAATCAAGTAGCAAAAATTAACTTGAGCTCTTTTAATTGCTACCTGACTGCTTTTCTGCTGCTTGAGAGGTCAAAAGGTTTGTTTACAATCCTCCCATGAGGAACCACATTGTGTTACGTCTTCACTGGCCAAATCTTGCTACTCAACCTTTTTTAGCTTGCCTTCCAGCACTTTGCCCAGTAGGAGATGATTGCTGTTCCACATTTCACACTTGACTGGTTCAGACAAAGACAGAAAATAAGCTTAATTTTTACAGTTCATAGTATTGTCATTTTTTGTATGAAACATAAAACATAATATGTATACAATAGTGTACAATAATGCTCATTTTGAAAATTATAGTCTTCTACTCTTTTTTAACCAAACCTTTCTCTGCACTTTGTTTTTCAGGCTTATAGGGGCATCAGTGTTTAAATGTAGTGTCTAACAGCTACATGGCAAAGACTGTGAACAAAAAAACAGAGATTTCTGACAAATGGGGTGGGGGGCTCAGTGATGTTCTGTCACTCAAAGTTAGTTCCACTACAAGTAAAATGAATAGAATTGTGTTGAGCATGATGTGGAACATTAATTCTAAAACATGTAAATCATGGATGACAACAGACTGAAGACTTCACCAACCACTTTCTCCTGTAAGTAGTTAGACCAAAAGAAGAGCAAAGGCAGAACAACGGTTTCCCTCTCAATAAACATAACACAAATATGCTGCTGTGAATTAGAGAGCTCTATATTTCATTCTCAGCTATAAAATGCTTTTTTTTCCTTTCATTTATAATAGGTGTATCAAGCTTTCTCTGGACAAAAAAAAAATCTCACAGCTTTTCAAGGGCAAATTTTTTAGCCCCTACAGAGAGAGGATTATATTTTTACTCAACAGCACCAGAATTTGGTGTGAAATAATGATCTTGAAGTGTACAAGTCTTGCTGTCGCTATTTCCAGCAGTAAGAATATGCTACGGAGGATCAGGCTTTAAACTGGAGGTTTACTTTCTTGCTCAGCAGTACAATGAATGGGTACTTTCTTCAGGCCTGCAGGCTCTGCAGCTGACCTCTGACTTTCAGCCTGACGAAAGGTGACATAAAACTACATCAGTCTAGGATGCCTATATCATTTACATCGTTTTCACTGCCCAATTTGATATATGAGTCAGACCAAAGCAGGTATCCGTCCACTATTTTATTCTTGAGCTATCCTACTTCTTGTACATAGTTTTCATCCAAGCAACCTTAAAATAATAACCAACCCTGTTTTTTTCCTTTGTTTGGATTATATGCAGGAGGAGGCTATTCAACTTATTTTGCAATCACAGCTTTCCCTCTCCTCCCTCCCTCGGCACAACTTTTTGCGACTGAAAAAAAGAAAAACAACTTCACCTCTCGCGATAGTAGCTTGCTTATGCAGCCGCCATATTCTGTGACAGTATTTTGATTCGTATCTGCTGGAAGTGAGGAAAAAGAGAAAAGTGAAGGGCTGTCTAGGGGAGGGGGGGCAGAAGAATAGGAGCTGTCAAAAAGGTATTCCCGAGTCTCTGTCAAACGGCGGAGCGCTGAGGCTCGGTATCCCTTCCTAAGCGCTATTTTGAGGACACACAAGGCCCGGGGCCTCGGTGCATTTGGCTCTTCGTCACCCGAGTAGTAGCTGGACCCCTTTCGGCTTCTCTTCTCCGAGCTCCGCGGCCCTCTGGAGGTCCGGCGGCGGTCTCGGGTGTTGAAGGCGGCCTGGGGAGCGGCGGCGGTGGCAGCGGAGACGGAAAGGTAAGTTACAAGTTAACTCAGCTTTTGCCAGTTAGCAATAGCCGAAAGAATATAGTCTAAATAGCGTTACTATAAAATGAAAACGCATTTCAGCGACTTTTTGAGGAGGCGTTTTTATGTATCTTGTCATTTTGTTTGAAAGAAAATGGAGAGAGAATCTTTTCAGATGTGGAAAAAGTTTTTTGTCCACAGCCAGCAGCTAGCAAAGTTGCTAACTCAACTTGAATTGTTTGGGGGCTGTTCCCGTCTCGTCCGAGTTGGCAAATCACAGTCTAAAGTTTAATACACATTAATTACCATCTCCTTAAAGTCCACTTCAGTGTTAACAGGTAAAAATGTATACTATGCGCCCCTTTAATTTAGTAAAACGGTGGCTGACGCTACATGTTTTGTAGCCCATGTTAGGCTACTTTTTCCATTGAGCACTCCTTTGAAACGTCGCAACGCTAGTCGTGGATGGAAACGTTAAATCATAAAAAAAGTAGCTTCAGTTACCCTCATACGCGGAGAATATCATCTCTACCCAGCCTCAGAATTAAGCCTTAAGTACTTGTTTACCCTTCTGTTAAGACACCGAAGTCACATTTTGCGTAACATCGAAACTTTCTTTTGCATTACCCAACTGGCCAACCAGTTTGGCACATTTATGTCAGTCATTTTATAATTAGTTGCGTATAAGTTAATGATTCGTCGCAAACGTCACTGTAAGTATCCGGTCAATTTTATAGTAAGGTGTTGCTATTAGAGCATCGGAAGTCTCTACACCTACACTGGTGCTATTATAGTGTTATTGCACAATTGCAGCCAAGTCGAACAAGAGGAGACAAACAAAACATACGAGCTATGTAGTTTTCAAAAATCAGATAAGAATGAGTCACTTCACCTGACAACTTTCTGACATCTCAAATGTTCCTGGTTTTTTACAGTTGTGAAAGAAACTTATATACAGGGGTGGGTCAGATCCTTTGTCAGCCAACATGATAGCTCAGTTGTTGTTGTGATTTTGTGTAGTTAAGATAAGTGATGTTTATCATGGGATAATCTAACCTTTTGTGATTTTGACTTTTCTCATCTGTTGTGTTTATTCTTGTGAAGCCACAAAAGGTGGCAGGATGGGCTAGAAGATACAGATTGCTACATTTGACCTATTTAAGTTCTGCATTTGTTTGTAGGGCATAAGAGTGTAAGAGTCAGGTCAGTGGAACACTGCAGACTAGGAAGTTGGGTCAAAGTTTTGGCAGAGCAAGGTTGAGTGTTTTTAAAAATCTCATATTCATGGAATAGCGGAGTGACATTTTCTTTGGTTTCTCAAAAAATATTTAAACTGGTGATAGTAATCAATTGCAACACAAATATTAATTAATATTATGCATAATGTTCTACTTGGACTGGTCTTCATGTTAACACCAGCATCTAGTCAAATGTTGCAGATGCTGATTCTGGCTGGAAAGTCTGTCAGCTGGAAGGTAATCAACTTTTTACTAATCAGTGTTTTACTCTCAATCTGACAGCTGAGAAATAGATTTGTTCTTTGAAATCCTGTTTAGTTAGACATCAGTATGGCTGCCCAGACTTAAGATTTTCCTAATCAACTAGTAGTCATTAGTTCAAGCCATTAGTGAACTTGTTGCACATGGATGATGAGATATAAAAATAAATGTATATATTTGTAAAATATCAGAAAATGGGTCGAGTTCCTGAGCAGGCATTTTTAAAAAAAGAAAAAAAACAGTAATGAACATATTACAAGCACACACAAAGCAAGTTGCCCGATAATGAATGCCAGAAGTGGTTATAATTGTGAATGTGTCTGAGCATACATATGCACAGTTTAACATGCCGCAGTTGTTATTCAAAACACAGAAACAAATTATTATCAACCCCACCAAAAGCAAATACTTGGGGGCTTTAGGTCTTCTTGATTATTAAAAAAAAATTATAATCACAATTATTTTGGCCAATATTAAGATCACAATTAATATCTGATATTATTAACTGTGGAAACATCCTCCCCTATCATTCTTAATCTTACATTATATCTGCATGATATGTCTGTAACTTTTCAAGCTCATTCAGGCTTAATGATCAGCCACACACACACACACACACACAGTCAGTTCTGGGCATGTTACGCATATACAGTCATCACTGTAGAGAGTTGGTACATTCGCTGCAACATGTCAATTGCTGAGGCTCTCTTCCAAGTCTTCCTTGACCCAGTTCCGATTTTTTTCCTCCTTTGTGGCACAGACCATCTTATATTATTATGATGTATAATGAATGTGTAAGTAGGCAAAAAGCTCATGGAATCGGATATTATAAGATCAGTTTCAGGCCTCGTACATATGTGGCAAAGAAACCAATATCAATTTTATCAGCAGATGTGTCTGTCATCTGAGCTGACACATTTGATATTTCCTGACACTGTGAGTTGCCTGTCATTGAAATTGTAATGATTGTCAATTTAAATTACATTAAAGAACAGGCAAAGTACTACCTGTGCTCTCTGCTGAAATCAAAGCAAAATGATGAAAGTGCAGTGGAAGATGAGGGTTCAGGCCAGTGAACACATGCTAACCTTGAACCTTACCTTTCTTTCAAACCTTTATGCAGAGACAGCATAGGCAAAAATACAGGGGTCACCAGAAACAAATCCCTCTTGAAGGAACTCAAAAGAACTTAAAAGCTCAGGAAAGCACTAGCTTGGATTATTTATGTATTTATGTTTATGTCTACATCAAATGGATGTTTTCTTCTGTTGCGGCATTGGCTTGTTTACCTCCTTTTCGAGGTCAGTAGCCGAACCCTTGCATATGCATGCAGGTTGTTTCAGTTGTTGAGCAAGTATAAGTACATATATCAGATGTGGTTCACTCTTAAAAGTAGACGTAATCAGGCTGTCAAAAAAGGTGTCCAAGTGTACAATTGGAACTGGGCATCAAGACCTGCAGTTTATATACAGTTTTACTTTTTGTAAGGTTTTGAGACTGCTGCAGTGTGTAATAACCATGCTCTTTTATTACAAAGGTCAGTATGTATGTGTGTGAATGTATGTGTGCTTGTTTTACATAATTTTTGGATGAAATATATCTATTCATACAGCGACAATATTGTATAATAACTTACAATGTTTACACAAAATATTAACACAATGAGAACTGTAAAAATTAATCACTAGTAATGTAGATATAATCACTTAGATGGTAAAGACCAATATTAAAACATCTACACCAGTCTAGTAAGTTCAGAAAATTACATTTGTTGAGTGTAATGCAACCTTCAAAAACAAAACCTTGCCCTCTAAAAAGCATCAACCCTTTAGGTACCTTTAAAGGGCTAGCCTCAGACAACCTACTTGACTGTCTTTGTTTTTGTTTTGTTTTGTTTTGTTTTTTAACTAGGCTTCTTATTTTACTCTCCATCCTTTGCAGAAGTTGAGTGGCTAATTTCGGGTGGCTGCTTTGAAATGCTTGAATTTATTCACAACTGAAAAGAGCCTAGAATCACTTCTCCTTCTGCCTTTAAACACCTTCAATCTAAACTGTTTTGTCATAGTTAGACTGGAAGATTGTATATCATTCATTAGCAGCTTGTGCCTGTCTTGACTTGCAGTCAACATTGCACTTCCTGACCAATAAGCTGCCATGGACAACTGTTTATAGGTGTAGACCCCTAACTGAAACCATGTGTGCCTGTAGCTGGGCAAATATGTTTCTGGGAGGCCTTCCTGATTTGCCACTTTTTGGAAACTCCACAACAAATGCTTATTCAGAACCTGTTTGATAAGTAATGAATGAGGATTTTGGTCAGGATCAAGTACTTGTACAGAACAACATCTTGCTAATTGCTTTGTTTGAATGTTATTTGTCATGCTTAATCAGCACAACTGAGTGAGTGTATGGATTACAAATCAAATCTAAATTTTATCTTACCTGCCATGATGCTTGTTGATAGAAATTAAGAACCAGGCTCACTTGTTGTCTGTGTTTTTGTTAAATAAACAAGCTGTATCAACACTTTTAAGTTTAAGAACTTTTACAACAAGCTGAGGCTATGACATGTAATAGTGAGTAGTGAGGTCTGTCTGTGCCAATACCTAAATGTTCTTTCCTGAAAAACCTGTTTTCTGATTTATCATTTGCAGTTTGCACAACAACTGAGAGCCAGTCAGAGCAAAGGGTGTTGGTGTGTAGTTTTTTCCCCTTCAACAAGGGGAAGGATAATTACTGCATATGAGTGTGTTTGGATGGAGCACAAATGCTTGTTGTTTAGATCAACAGTGCAGAATCAGTTAACCAAGGAAACAATGTTGGCTTACCTTTCTCTTTCTCCGTGGCAGAACAGATTCACTCTAAGAGACTACAGACTCTGATTTGTTGTAGATATAACTCAATTCTCACTTTTTCAAGCAGCTCTCTGCTTATTTACCTATCCACAAGTTATTGTACAGTGTATGTTTTCTTCAGCACAGGTCCAGTATAAGACTGTCATGCCAAATGGGAATAGATTTGGAATTGAAGGATCCATCACATTATGCCCATGGTTGCAGATTCAGAAAGAGGGCTTGGTGTTTTTAACCCTCCCCCACTCCAGTGTGTGGCTGTCAGGAAGAGGGACTCTTATTGGAGCCCCCTCCCCCTGTAGAGCTCTCCTGCCTTCCCCGCTTTAAATGGAATCCTCCATTACACATGCTGCTCTTGGTCCTCTCCAGTTCAAGGGTTAAATTGCATGCATTGAGGCTGACACTGCACAGTCCACTACCCCTAACTGTTGGCTTCTGAGTTCTGAGTACTTGTTAATGTTACGGCTTGGCTTCATTACCAAAAAAAAAAAAAGAAGATATCAAAAATGGGTGTGATGATGTGTTACAACGATACAAGACATATCATTTTCAGTGGTTCTGATGGAATTTACCATATTTGGCTCATCTAGAACAATGCAATACAATTCAATTCAACAAGGCAGTGCAAAATTTAACTAAATTAAATGTAACCAATTTCTCTTGGGGTTGAAAACAGTTTTTAATTCTCTTTATATTGACAATGAGAACAAAAGTAGCAGGGTAACCCACTGTTCATTTAGCCTGAAGAAATGTTTGTTGCGCTTTATTTTTGTTTATAATTATGACTCATTTTTAATTGAATATGAGAATAGAATCAGCAGTTGCATGTTCATGTGTACTGGAGGACACTGCATAACCCAAAATATTTGAGGCAGGTACTTCGCTAATTTTCAATTCGTTTTGTATAAGAGATGCACCTCTCCTTTATTTCCAGGTCCACACTGATACTTGATATTTGAATATCTGCTAATACAGATACAAGATACAATGCATTTTTTATTTATGTTATTACTAATAATTTCATTACTTTTTTGTTGTTGATAATGGTATTACATGTGAGGCAACATTAGAAGGTCTTAAATCCCACGAAAAAATTCAATTTGGTATGCTTTGGTGCCATCTAAAGGTCTCTGAGCGCAACAGCGTCTGTCGCACTCCCCCTATAGACAATGTGCATTTGTTTATAAGCAGAGGGTTGCAAAGTGATTGTGAAGAGATGTGAGAGGCCAAAGAACCATGTCTACTGAAAAGGTACAGTAATATTACCGGATTTTGAGCAAATGTCTAATTTTACAGCCTGTTGCTTGCAAACTGTTTGCATGTTTGTGTGTGTGTGTGTGTGTGTGTGTGTGTGTGTATACACACATATATACCATAATGTGTATTCAACTATAATGTCTACAGGCAGTGGCTAAATGTCTAAAGTTACATTGTTGAGGGTAATTGAATACATGCTAACAGTATTTGAGATAGGTTTGTAATGTTCCAAACTTATACTTGAAGTTTGACAAGAAAAAGATAACTTTTTGGCAAAAGATGAATTTATTTATTCATTTGCATGCAAGCTGAAGACATAACTTGGATTAGATCACTTTCGGCACCTGGTAAAGCTGCCAATCATTAGACAACAAGCAAACCTATTATGCTACAGTTTACTGATACCAGCAGTCTTTTAGAGCAAACTTTACATGGGTTGACTTGGCTTATGACCAACTGTAGGCAAGTTGAGAACTTTTTTGCCTAGCAGCAGTAAAAAGTTTGTAAAACTGCTGCTCTAAACTCTTACAGATGAATCTGCCTGCTAAAATTCTTTAAGTTAGGCTGAATGGGTATATAATAAAAGATGATGACTCAACTAAACCATAAAGTGCAACAAATAAGACACAAAGATTGAAACAAGCATATTATTTATCAATCCAACAGAATGAAGCTCTTGCCAACTTGTAAAATTCTGTCCCAAATAGACCATTGTCCCTTGGCTACTCTCTATTCTTCTTTTCCTTGCTTCCTCCGACATCGTCTTCTTTGGTTTCTTTAGCCCCTCTGCCATATTAAGACTAGTAAGCTAGACAGCTTCTTACTACTAAGCTACAGGTATTGATGTTGCTGTTTGACATGTTGCCTTACAGGGGTACTGTTGTTATGAGAAAGTGCTGGGCAGGCAACCAAAGTTATATAGTCCAATACTAGGCCAGCTGGGCATGCTGTGTCAATAGAAGGGGTGCCGTTCTCCCTTTTGCAAGTCAATGAAATGTAATAATGATTTAAGCTATAATTAAAACTATACCTTTAAGGTGGAAAAACTAAGTAGTGAGGCTTTAACCCACAAAACATATATTTTATATGTATGTATAAAAACATTAATGAAAGAGTATGAATGCATTCCAAGTGATTATTTGATCTGAAGGTTAAGTAGACTTCTCCTACAAAATGTAAACATGCAGATGAAGTGTTATCTGTCAGCAAAAATATGGGAGGTAAGTTACCTAAACAAAAAGTAATTTACAATTAGCACTGTTAATAACCACATGTAGACCACCTGGTGTAGACCCCTGTTCAATTTGACACACAGATTGGAACTCGGATTGTTTTTCTCTTTGTGGTTTAGCTGAAAAATTGGGATTCCAATTGATATCTATCTTTGTTTGAAGAATCTGTGGTTCGTAAAATTTAGAGTTGGATCTTTTAATATATATTCTTTTCCCCTGGATGTCTGACAAGGTCTGAAATTAACACATTAATCCAGCACCAAATGTGGGTTGTCTTCTGTTCGACAAGAAGGGAATATGGCCCTGTGTGCTCTAATTAATTTGGTATGCACGTAATTCACCAGTCTTAATTTTGTTTCAGTGGACGCTCTTTTACCTGACCTTTGCTGCTAGTGTTCTTCATTTTGGAAACCCAAAAAAACAGAAGTAATAGGCAAACCTTCTTTTAAAAAGTCAATATTTATTTATTTATTCGTTCCAACTCTACTTTATACCATTACAATGTGGGTTATGTTAAACTTTCCTCCATTGTCTTTGAACCCCCTACTTCTCTGCTGGCAGGTAGTTATTTTTTCATACGACAGACCTGTGCTAGCTCTTGGGCTTGGTCTACAGATAATACTTAAACATTTTTGTCTGACCCCCTCTTGGACACAAATAGTATAAAATTCGAAGCAGGAGAGAGAGAGAGACACCATTTTTAAAATAAGGGTGGAGAACAGTGATGAAACTAGCTCATACATTATTTTTTTTGGCTTTGAAGCCAAAACAATAGACTAATTGGGCTAAAAAGCTCCATAAAGCTACAGACTTGGATACTGATTTGCAAACTTGACATTATGAGCAACCTGTTTTGATTAATGGAGGATAAATATGGATGTAGTACGTTCTCATATTCCCAGTTAGTATGTTTTGGATTTTGTGATAAATAATACTGGTGCAAAAAAAGATCCTTCTTCTAGACAATGACAAGTGGAAAGGAAAAAAATAGAGTTACTTAGAATTTCACCTCAAATGAAAAACAGTATGTCAAGACAGCTTATACAGTAAATCAGGCAAAGAATGAATAGTTTTGACTGATAATGTATCTTAGGATCTGCTGGCTATTTTCATTACTGAACAGTTCTTACGCTCTATGGACAATATCGGGTTTGTGCTCAAAATTTGTTCAGCAACGAGCAAATTTTTATATGCTATATTGATTAATGAGATAGGTATTGTAACAATGAAAAGTAAGGGTTAATTAGGGACAATACAAAAAAGATAAATATATGAAATTTAGGTAACATCTGATATGAATTTTAAATTTTAGTTCATAAAGATGTATATCACTAGAAACAGCATCTGTAATGTTCCCGTTGTCCCAAGCGATTTATATTTAGCTAAAGCTCACCCATCTCAACACGTGTGGACTCCTCCACTTACAATTTTCAATTCAGTTAGCTGTAATTTATGGTATTTCTTAAATGTTCCTGTATATTTTAGTATAGAGATGTTCCGTCACCTTTTTTCTTTTTTGATGAAGGTTCCACTACCTGGGCCTTGGGTATTTGCTGATAGAGAGTAGGTGCTGCAATTTTTCTGGTAGGCTTATGCAGGCTAAAATTTTGCCAAGCTTTTTTAAAATTTTAAAACCAGTATACATGAGTCGAGTGCCACACTACGCAATTTATGTGAAAGTTGGCTTAATTCAGTATGGCTGTTGTGAGTTGGGTTTTGAAATTGTGTGTGAGATTCAGTTCCGCTTTGTTTGCCTTCTGTCATAAAGCCTTAAATGACTTAACACTTTGCTGTAAAATTTACCATTATAGCTTCAAATCTTATTGTCTCTTTCATTATATGCATCTGTGAGCTGGAGATGCTAACCATGTGAACAGCATCCCACACTGAACCTGTGTGTGCACTGCCCCCTCTGTCCCTTCCTTGACCTGGGCTTTAAGTTTAATTACTAATGGCTTTTCTAGGCCCTATAAAATCACAGCTTAAACCTCCCTAAATTGTCACAGCCTTATTCACAAGCTGAACACGGACCTTATACTACTTGAGAGGGTCTATTTCTTAGATTCTGTTCAGAACATTATTTTACCACACTTGCCTGTTTTTTGGAAAAAAAACCCCAAAACAAACAAAAAAGTTAAAAACAGAATGATTGTAGGCATTAGCATGAGTGGGGCAGTACAGAGGGTTTGGGTAAGGGGTTGCAGAGGTTACGTGGTGGACTTCTGGTTCTGTCTCTACATCAACCTTACTGATGCTCTTTATGTTTTAGAGACAGCCACTACAAATTGATTGATCCATGAAGTTATTAAGTCATAAAAAGTATTTCATGCCAATGGTGTGTAAAACTGAAGAATTACTGACTGAAGCTGGGAGTCAATTTTATTGTCTTAAATTTTGAGAAATATTGAACCTATTTTTATTGAAATTTACAGACTTGTCAGGCCATGTTCAGCTAAATAAATATATTCGAATTAGACAGCTCTTCTAAGCATTCTTAAAAACACACTCAAATGCATTAGAATAATTATAGAGGAGCTCTTCATGCTAATTAACTGTTTTTGAAGTTTTCTTTGCAAAAATTGGCTATGAGGTAGAATATAACTCAACCATTAATTAAAGGAATATAGAGGACCCCTTCCCCTTGCTCTTTTTTAGATGTAGCATTCAAAGTAATTGGAACCAGGACTATTGGTGTGTTTAACAGACATGTTTAGAGAGGCAGCAGTGAAGCTCCTAAGACACTATGGCATTGCTAATGGGATCAGTGTTGTGCTTGAAGTTGTCAATTCCATCCCTGTTTCATCTTTCTTATTTATCGGTCAACAGGCCAGTATGCTTATGTTGCCCTTTTTTCTGTTTGATAAGAAAATGTGCTGTCACAACAGCATCATATCAACACACAATCAGTGGACACAAAAAACTTTTAAGATTGTGTGTGACAACACAGAGGCAGATAGAAAATGGCACCCAGAGCTGTAGACTCTGACCATTTAGCTGCATTTTTCCAACCATTTTTGAACACTGAGTGACTAAATAAATTGTACTAGTTTGACTTACTAATAGTCCCCTCATTTTTAATGATTGTATCTCATATAAAACACTGAAAACATTTTACTATGACAAGCCTACCCCCCCCCACACACACACACCCCCTCCTCCCTCCCTCCCTCCCTCCCTCCCTTTCCTTCCTCTTTCTCTTTATACTTACAGCAAGCTGTAGCTGCCTGATCTATTTTAACAGTTGAGGGCTACAACGATATCACACATCTTATTTTCCAGTTGCCCACAAATTTCACTGCACAGTGGCAGTAAAAGTAGCTAGTGTAGAAACTCTCAGCAGGGGTCTGCCTGACCTTAATGTCTGTTACTTGGATTGAGCGAGGCACTTTAAAAGAAAAATAAGAAAAATAAACAAACTTCCCCACCACAAATTCTCTTGTAATGCACTTAAAGCTTGTATCACAGTTAGGAGGACAGCATTGTAGTTTTAAGTATAAGTTTTTAGTGTAAAATTTTTTTGTCATGTCAATATTTGGTCAACGATATTGGTCAATAATAAAAGTTGTAGTCAGACTTTCTTTTTCATCCCTAAATCTACTACCGGTCTTTTAGTGTAATGTGTCTCTGAATTCCCAATTAAGCGCTGCTGTTACAACCAAGCTGCGTTTTGAATGTAATCCCTGAGTGACAGCGCTCAGGAAGATGGTTCAGTCTTCCAGACTGTAGTGTCTTCAGCAGGATATAAGCATTGCACAAACACTTCCTTTCATAGTGCATTGCTCTGAGAAACACCTTAGCTTGCAATTCACAATTGATCTCCTCCAC
The DNA here is from genome assembly GCA_029783805.1 of Acanthurus tennentii. Taxonomy (NCBI): domain Eukaryota; kingdom Metazoa; phylum Chordata; class Actinopteri; order Acanthuriformes; family Acanthuridae; genus Acanthurus; species Acanthurus tennentii. Next base: position 2,685,406 of record JAPZDZ010000010.1, read on the forward strand.
CAACAGTTCTACATTTTTGAGGTTGTACAGACAAAACTCATAGTATTAGAACATAAAGGTGTGCAGAAAGGTATTACAACTGGCAAGTTTATTTTAAAAATGTAACCTTATCTCTGTGCTGTCTGAGCTGTATTAATGTTTAATGATTAGAGTGTGTATGGTTTGACAAGAGAATACTGTTTATCACTGTTCATAGGAAACAAAATCATTTGGTGGTGAGGCAAAAGAGCTAACACTAGGTGGCTTCATGTTTACCAAATCTTTACATGACTTGGCTTTAGTGTTTCCAGTCGTTAAATGAAATCTTGTGAATTAGTTTGGGGGAGGCTGAGGGGATGTTAGTGTCCTAAATTTTGTGCAGCTTGTTTTTTGAAACACACTACAGTTGGATTCAAATGGATTCCACTAAAATTATTTTTACTTTTGGTATCTTCAGCAGATACACGTATGAAGATTTACAAGATTAGCTTTGAAATGCATCCATGAAATTTATGTGGTTTTAGTAAGCTTATTATTGGCTACCTGTTTTGTGTATAATGGATTTGTAGGCTGCTGTCTTATCACTCTCTTGCTTATCCTCTAGACAGGTTTTGGCCCCATGGTCTCTTTTACTCCCCCTAACTTTCCTCACAGACACAGTGCAGAAAGCTTATCTTATTCTGTGCTGTTTGTAAATGCCATACAGTGACTACTCTGTCCTTCATCATTTTCCCCACAGTCTGCTGAAGGTCTCCCATCTCTCTCAGGTTTTTTGTACTCACTCAAGATGGGAAAGGGCTTTGATGTAGTGTCCTATCAGTAACAGTGTGGGCCTCAGGCTTCCATACTCCTTTGCTCCCTTGCTGTCTTTCTCAGAAAACGTATTGTCAGGGTGTGGCAGACAACAAAGTCCACCCGGCTAAAAAGCTTTGTTTGCTGTGGTTTAATATAGCTTTTCCAAGAGCAACTGCCTGTGTTTGTCTCTCAATGAAATTCCTGCAACAGTAGTGGTCTATTAAACGAGACCCTACTTTAGCTGATATTTTGCAACCTTTTGCATCTCAGATATATTCACCACAGCTCAGAGAAAAGAGAACAACCTCACTTCCCATAACGCTATGAAGGTAATTTTTGTTATCCTTCGCTTGAGCTTGCACTACAGCAGTGCAACAATATCAATCAAGTAAAGCCTCTGGGGCATCACCAATATACAAAGACAACAGTGTGTTTTCATTTATTTATTTATTTTATGCCAAGACAGGGTTCAAAGACTGAACAGACTTTTGGTATGCAGAGAGGTATATGTCAGGTAGAAGTCTTGTTTTGTAGAGAAAAGTATTTTATAGCTTCTGTCTTCTTAGTTGTTGATCAAAAAACTTAAAGTAGGGCTCTCAGTGTTGAGATATCTTTGGGTCAGCTAAGTCCATCCCCCCTATGCTCACTCTCATCTCCAACCCCCGTCCACTTTTCCTTCCTCTTCTCCATGGTGCCCTTTGGCCTCCCTTACCCACTGGCCTGCCTCTGCTCCTAGTTAGAGATGTCATAACAGAGCCTCTCTGCTGTGGTATTGTTGTAAGGAATGTGCTGCCTTGGGTTCTGGTGTGTACATGTGTGTGGTTTGGCTGTTGTCTGTGCAGTGTATCAGGCCAGGCCGGCACTAGAACCCTCTAAGGCACACCTGTTGGTGCCAGTCTTGGCATAGCAAGTGCTGTGTTGTCTCTCCCGTCCTCTGCAGGCACCAGCAGAGCAGATTGCTGCCTGCACAGACTGCACACACGTGGGCCAACTGTGGTGTGTGGGAAAAGAAAGCCATGGCCACAATGATCCTGCAGTGCAGAACATAGATGATTGATTGATCATCTTAAAGTGTCTTAAATTTGGCATTGAGCATAACTTTTGTTGCCATATAGTGCCGTTATCTTAATTAAAAGAATTTCATATCTACAGAGGAGCTGGACACACCACTATGTTGCTTTGTCATGTTTTTACAGTAGCAAACAACAGACATACTTCGCACTGGCTCTAGTGCGAGCCTTACACGTTTTTATATATAGTGGGTGTTCACTAGAAATGCCCCGGTTGAGGACAATGAAGAAGAAGGTAGAATGGTTGTGTATATATAAAAGTTCTTAAAAAATAGTAATCTTAGAAATGGAGGATGATAACTATTATGCATCCCAGACAAATGCATTGTCGTGGAAGAAAAGAAACTGAAACAATGCTAAACAAAATTGGGTCAGGAGATCAGAAAAAACAAGAGTCAATGTCAGTGTTGCCTTTCCCATGTGGAAATCGCTAACAACAGATTTATGTTTGAAGAGTTGCGCCAAAGTTGCTTGTTTACTGCTAAACAGGTAAGGTGAATATCACGGACAACCATAATATAACTTTATATTTCCTCCGCTGCTCATGTTTCAAAATGTAGGCTAACGTTAGAAAATGGACAATGTTTATGAGCACAAAGTTAAATCCATGGCACTGGTCATAGCTGTGGTGGTAGCTTAAGTTAGCGTTAGTATGATAACAGGCAATAATGAGGCGACCTTGTGCTAATGACTCTGGATTTATTCCTCTTCTCTAGCAGTTGCACAAAATATTGTCTAATAGCTAACGAAGATATTTAGAACTGGCTAAGTGCAAAATAGAGTAAGTCAGAACAATGTTACTGATTTTGTGTGAAAGATAAGAAACATGGAGAAGTCTGTTCTTCATCGAGTCAATAAATTATGTCAGTGTTTTTCACAGTGCTCCATCATTTCTTTCCTTGTTCATATCGTTGCTAAGATGCACAGGTATACACTTTAGAAAAAACTATCTTATAGTCCAACACAAAAAGTGCTCAGACAGTGGTGAATAATGCCATCTTTACTGAAACTGCATTATAAGATCTGATGTAGAAAATTTAAGCATGATTATTATTTTCCTATTTTACCTATTAAAAAATGATTATTAATCGTTCAAAGCTTCTGACATCCAGTTAAGCAATTATCTTGAATCCGCCTTAGCACTAATGTGGGGAAGAATGGTTAATAACAAGAAAGAGGGTTCATTTGCGCTGTTATCTTTTTCTTACAGCTCAATAATGGAAGACTAGTAATTCCTTTATGCTACTCCCCAAAATTTCAGTCCTCATGCTTAATGGTACAAAAAATACTGGCCTCTTTTAGGCGCAAGATTTAATTACAAACATAACTGGTGGGGGGAGGAGGAAAAGGAAGGGGTGCTTTATAAAACATGATGTGACATGATTAGGCCGCAGGGGGTCAGTGGCTGTCCATTGACCCCCTGAAGGCGGTTTTGTTGAAATTAAAAATGCTTATAAAAGTTGACAGTTTTTGTGCCTTTTTTTTGGTATTTATAATTGTTGTATCTTTTGAAATACCCTTTAATATACTTAAAAGTAGAACAACCACAGCCAGATGAAGGCGTTAATAAATGTAAAGTGCACTTTGTTTGCACATTAGTATTTATATTAATATTTGTGTATACAAATGTCAATATAATTTGAATATTACAAATAATGAGAAATTATTATGAATGTTCTCTGTAGTAACTTACCTTCTGTGTGCACATTATTGTACAGAAATCCATTTAGTGCAACATGAACTGTGTTGGAAATATTTAACTGGTTTGTTATTAGATTGATTGCACATTGCAGGAAATTTTGAGAGAAATATTTTTTGATCCGTTTATATGAGCCATATACTTACTATCACTAATAGTAGAAGGCTAAGGCAGCTGAGTTTTTTAACAATTGTGTAAATCTTACAAGGGTTGCGTTACAATTTAATTACCTTTATGCTGGTAGAAGGAGCCTGCATATAAAAATGTTACTCTAATGTTATGAGATGGCTGGAATAAGACAGAGAAGCATGTCAGCAGCAGAAGAGTCACATGACTTGGCTTCTAATTGTCTTTTGGTTGGCCACAAGGTGGGGAATGATACTCCTAACAGCTGCAAGAAGCATTTCCGGCACGGGGTTTGCTCCTCAACAAGGCACATAGAGGTCCAGCAATACAATAAAATGGGGATGCACGGATAACTACTCCACCACCAATAGTTTTTCTAAGAAAAACTTTGTGTGTGGGAGTGTGGAAATGTGCTGGTTACATGGAAATTCTTTTATCAGGATCATATTTGGGGCCAAATGCGGGAGGGATGGTTTGATAAAAATTTAATATTTCCTCTTGAGAAATCTGAAATAATTCTCTTAATTAATAAAGGCATAAAATCTCTGATTGATTAAATATATTGAGTGTTTGGGATTTACTGTAGTTTGATCAAGGTTTAGTATTTTTCACCTTCTTTATGCTCAAAACTTAATCTGTTACACCTGTAATAACAGCTTATTAGAGATGTAGCAAAAAGGCTTCTTTGAGGCCCTTCACCTTGTCTGCAAGGACCTGATAACACCATGAGTGGTGGAGTGAACTAATGGAATGTGCTGACCAAAGACAGAAGTGCTGCTAATGTCCTGCTGTCTGTGTGCTTCAAAGAGCATGATGACATACAGTAAGTGCATTTCGTAAGGCAATAAAGGTTGAAGATTTGGCTGGTGCATACTTGGCATGTCATCGCTAAGCGCCTGAGTGCAAGCAGTCTCATTGTATTCAGTTGCCTCACAGTTAGTGTTGAGAGACAGCATTGCCACCCAAGCTCTGGCTACAGTAAGCCGGAAGTTCACCAGTTTTAATCTCGGACCAACTAAGTCAGAAAAGGAGAGTTGGATGAAAATTCTTTTTGTCTTCCTCAGTAGCTCGTTGAGGTGGAGGTGCCTTAGGGAAGCAGTTGAAGTTACTTTAACAGTGATCATTAGAAATTCATAAATAATTAATTGATTAATAGCAAGGAGACAGTAAAATATGTCTATCAGCATATCTAAGAGCTAAAGATGACTTTCAAGGAAGCCTTGTTTTGTCCGAACAACAATTTAAAACTAAAAAATATTTAATTACTTGTAATGTAAGACCAAAAAGAGCAGCCAGTTTTCACCTTCAAGAGGCAGAAAGCAGACTAAATTTTAACTATTTTTGCTTGACTGAAACAGTTAGTTGATTGTCAAAATTTCCACCATACAAAGTTGCCACTTATTAAAAGGAAAATATGCCTTTTTTAATTTATGTCACCAATTTTTGTTTATATTGCAGAGTATTGGTTGATGCTGGAAGTGATCTTTGAAGACATCTCTCAGTATTCTGCTTTTGAGGGTTGTAGATTTGGTCGTCTACTTTTTCAGAGGGTCAGCTGTTCAATCCCAAATTCCTCTAGTTTGCATGTCGGAGGGGTCCCTGGGCAAGATGCTAAACCGCAGAGTGCTCTCAATGGCTGCTCCGTGTAAAAAAGTGTGCATTAGTTTCTGATGATTAGCACTGTGTAGAAAAGCCACCTGCCATGTGTGTGTGTAGTGGGTGATGGGTGACTTGTTTTGTAAAGTGCTTTGGGTAGCCGGAAGATGAGAAGAGCAGTAAATATATGCGGTCCATTACTTTTGGTACTTTTAGACAAAATTATTTAACAATTGATGGAAAAAATATTTAACAATTAGGCTTATCAGTTATAGAAAGATCATTAGTTGCAATTCGAATTGGTAGTTATTTTTTCTGAGACCCAGAGTTGTGGAGGAGATTTGTGTGGAGGTGTGAGAGAAATGACTCAATGGCACATGCTGAAAAAATCAAGTTGCAGATGACTACAGGTTTTCAAAAAATAACAATTTAAACATGCACCCTTTGCAGTTTAAACTTATTTTTTACAGGAAATATTGGGAGTTTTTTCTTTTCAGAACAAGCACAACAGGATCAACGACTGACATTATTTCGTCTGTGGCTGTGTCAGCCGCTTCTTCATTTGAACCATCAGCCATTTCTTCATCGTCTGTT
>JAPZDZ010000010.1:2696502-2714539 GCA_029783805.1 Acanthurus tennentii
AAAAGCAAGTCAACTGGACTATGCGAGTAGTTTTGGGAAGACGTTTCACTTCTCATCCAAGAAGCTTCTTCAGTTCCCGTATATTGCTATTGCTGCATTGTTTTTGTTTTTCTACTGTTCATTTATAAATCATTAATTGCCAAAGACAATTTATAGCTGGCCACTCTTATTTTATTTAATTGAATGAAGAAAGCAGATGCACTTTAAGTTTAAAGGGAACAAGTGGTGAACAGAAATGCTGTACACTTTATTCCTGTAATGTACGTGCTCTCTTTTAGTTTATTATTTTATAAAAACATGCTACAACCACAAAGCACTTATATACATAGAATGATGCTTTATTTGCAATCTGCTGGGTAGTGCTGCTTGGAAGACACTTCCATGGTGTACATTGTTATTTTTGCTTTTTAGTCAATATGTTATTATGTAGACTTCTTGTTATTGGATGCATTTGTATTATGGATAGTTGACCTTCTGGTCATATGTTTCCCTTGTGGATATGGAGTTTTGAATGTGTTTCATAGTAGAATGTCATAAATCTTTAATGTCAAAGAAGAGACAAGGCCTCTCTGAGGGGGCCACATTAACCTTATTTATTGAATTTTATTGATTACACAAGGTAATCCTAACAGCTCTTAATCTAGTTTAAATTAATTTGGTAAGAGATGAAGGAGAGGAGAAAAACTTGTAATGTATGAGTGTTTTGTCTCCAACATTTGGTACAAAGCCATAATGTTATATGGTACTTAAAGATGCAATGAGTAACAATCCCTAAATGTATGTTTAAAGCATAAATAACTTAATTAACATGGTCAAATAAATGTGGAGAAGTAGAGTTCTGGTACATAGAAATCTCTTCATTGTGTTGCATAGATATTAAGTGATGTTAGTATGCACCAGCTAACCCTGAGCTGCCCTGTCTTGAGCTAAATTGCCTGTGAACTCACTGAAACACACTCTATATGCCAGCTTGTTAGAAACAACAACAGCCCTCCTCCCAAAAAAGAAAAGAAAATGTAAAAACCGTGATGGTTTGTCAGCCATTGTTCCAGCTGTTACCATCTCTGGTTTTACACACACACACACACACACACACAACCATTATTTGCTAAGTTAGATTTAAAAATAGGTGCAATGATACCTAACCATCCTTTCCCCCCTCCCTTTATACCAGACCCCGCCTGCTGTTTCTTCATAGTCCCCAGAATCAGATTCTTGTTGGAGGCCTCTATCAGTTATTTGGTACTGTAATCCCTGTTGACAAACTCACCTCAGCTGGTCTTTGAGGCTGTGCTCAATCCTGGCATGGCTGTGTTTGCTGTCAGGCTGCTGGGCTCTGTTGCATGTGGCATAAACACCAAGACTCATAAGGTGTTCAAAACTCATGGTCCAGGTTGACTGATCATCTAATAGAACCACTTGCTGCACAGCTCAGTGAGCTATCAAGTTAATGGCAGCTATGAGCTAATGCCAAAGAGAGCTACAGCAAAGAGTATGCTGAGCAACAGTTAGAGGTTACTGTAGTGGTATGTTTCCCCCTGTCATTTTCATACATTACTCCTTTTTACCTTTAATGTGTTTATTTTTGATAGATATTATTATATGCAATTTAACCAACAATGCTGATTTTTATAAAATGGAAAACAATTAGCTGTTAATTTTTTGTCTTTTTAAATAACATTCTTCCAAAAAGCAAAAGTATTTATTATCCAATAACTTAATTAATTAGATATAATAATAAGAAGAAGAGGAAGAATTGATAGCTGCCACCTGAGTCAGAATATTTACTTTACTGCTAACTCCTGCTTTGTAGTAGTGCAGAGAAAAGAGTATTAGTGTAATAGAAGCTGTAATAGAAGATTTTATGCTCAGTAACATCTATTCAAAAGCATTCAAAGACAGATTTTGCAGATGTTATTGGAAGTAGGAATTGCATTAAACATTTTCGTAAAACTGTAACACGGAATGTTTTTAAGTATTTTTTTGCTACAGTGAAACCAGTGAAAAGGATATATTTATTTACCTGCTATACATTTGAAATTAGCTTAATTCTGTTGTAGGAACTTCTGGCACGTGTTGAGCCAGCAAAAAGAAGAAATACAAACCAAAGTGTCTTAGTATAGTCAGTGAAACAAGTTTGGAATAAATCTCTGATTTTATTTAAAAGTTCAATGAAAACAAATGGTATTGAATATTTTTTAATGTTTACAATTGTTTCAGCAGTATTTTTCAGCAGGAAATAAAACCAGTGACAGATTTGGTATAGACAGATGTGGCAGATGATGATGACAATGTAGACACAGTGTTGGTCATGTGTTGGCCAGGAAGCACATACATTTTGGCCATAGAAATTTGGTGTTGAAGAGGAATCAAGAAGAGGGAGGAGTTGACATATGTCCGAGCAGAATTACATCTTCAAACACACAGAAAAATGAACTGCAGGGTGTCCTTCAGCTTTAACTACTTACCACTTCTTTCTGCTCCCTTTCCGACTATTTCTTATTAATGTGTCCAAGATACACACAAATGGCTGGCACATCTATCCACTTTTACCGTGTTCCCTCAAGAAAACAAAAAGTTGGCACAAGTTGAACTGGCAGTCCATTGATTGCACAAAGGACAGGGGAGAGAGGCCTCCACCATCTTTCTTAAAACTATTAGTTTCCCACAGTGCCTTGGGAGGGGTTGGTAGACCTGGGGAGCTCGTGCCCTTGCCTGCTTCCAATAAACCACCAGCTGCAGGCTGTGGTGCTGAAGAATGTTTGATTTCCTGCACACACACTCCCTCACCACCATGCACATACACTCACACACTTGCTCACAAATACTCTCATAGCCTGTTTTCAAAAATGGGCAAGAAAAGCCAAGGCTGTCTTGCAGAGTTGATCCCAGCTCTGTGTGTATTGTGAGGCCCAGGCTTCATGGCACAGTTGAGTGCAATTTTGGGTTCTGCACATAAAGTGTGGTTAGTTTCTGTTCTGTAGACGCTGAAGTAAAAGGACTGCCTCATGTGCAAGTCTACACAATCAATCAGTTGTCCAGAAAATTTTTCATTTTTAGCATGTAAACTTGTAAGGTTTTTCTGCCCTCAACTTGACCTCTCCAGATGAAGTTGCGAATTTTTTTAAGGCAATTTTGTTGTACTGTTTCAAATTTCTATTGATGACACAATTGCAGTTTATATTGGAGTTTATTTTAGCCAGACTCATGACATTAATGTGGTGGGAAATCACTTTGATTCAGTGGCTCACAGCTTTTGTGATGACTTGAAAGGCTCTTTTGTTAAGAGAAGTCTGCTTGGTAAAGTTTCCATGCAAGCCTGTGTGTTCCTGTGCTCTGTGGGAGGCATGGCATGGCCTGTGGTTCTTCAGTCATTGAAGCAGAATTTTTAAAAAAAATCAGATTGTAAAAGAAATGTATGAATCAAGTTGCATTCTTAAAGAATGCTAAGTGTATATAAATAGTTCACTAAATAGTTTTTTTGGGCTAATCTCCACTTGTTTCAATTATTGCTGCAATCTGAGAGACACCACTCTGACAGCTGCACAACTGAAACCAGTCATCCTTAATCTTCCACAATCATATAGTGAAAAATATCAATCAATATCAACAGCTTGTATTTGTCTTTTTATTTCCATTATCATTTTTTTGCATTCTCAGGTGTAAATAAACATTGGTATTTCGCATATTTATTTGACTCTGTGAGTGTTAAATTCTATCTAAATTTGTTTATTTTAATTTTGTTTTTTTTTGTCTCTGTGGGCCCTCTTTATACCTAACACCTTTGTGACATAAATGTCTGTGTGCTGGTCTGTGCAGGAATTTGGTGTAAAACATGTTTGCCTTTAAAAATATGTTGGCCTTTAAAGTGTTTTATAAATAAAATGTACTAAAAACTTAAAATCTTAACTCTAAGTAACAGTGGAGCTAGCAAATTTGCCATTTAAAGTGAACATAACACTCCCTTAAGTGGAGATATTTGTTGTGTTTCCCATTTTGAAAATAGTTTCTCAAAGTCATTACCTATGTGCAAGATATTTGTCCTTTGAGTATTTTCAGTTCTTAACAGGGCTTGTTTGCCACCATGCCCTCAAGTATCCTTGCAGATGTGCACGCAGCCGTGTGTCAGCGTGTGCATCAGACACACACGTGTGAGCATATCCTTTGCTTCTTTATAATACTGGGTTGCCTGCCAGCAGTACTCAATAGCATACACAGCATGCCAATTAGTCCCTTAATTTGTTTAAATTTTGCTGGACCAAGCCAAAACTGTAAGCCATTCCATGCAATGCTGCTTGACTGCTCCTTAGCTGCAGAGGATGTTACTGATTGAAGTTCTAATGGGATCCTTACTGTTTCCATTGTATTTAATGTGTTTCATATCTGAATTACCATTTCGACAGAACTGTTGCAAGATTAATTTTTACGAGGTCAGCATTGTCCTAAACAATCATGATCAGAGAATCTAGTCTTGCATGCTAAATGAAAGAATGTCATGACATTTTGTAGTGTTTTTTGTTTCCAGTAATGTGTAGCCTCTTTGTTTATACCAACTAGTTTAGTGTAGGCTGTCGCAGTGGCTACAGCATCAGGTGCTTAATTGATATTTTTTCCAAAGCCTCTTGTTGATAATTCATCTACATTTTATTAAGGCTTTAATTGATGTGGACATTTTTAAGTGCATTCATTTTAGCAGAGTGAATGAGCCTATTGATGGAGCATGGCAGGCCTGCTACCTTCAGAAATGAGTGTGAAGCTGTGGGTCAATGCTTTGGCACTGTGAATAACAGCCTCAGCAATGGAAGCTTTGTCTCTATCTCTGCTGGCAGTGTAGTGCTGCTTCAGGCTCTCTTCCACCAATGCCCCCACGGACAGCAAGGGCTAATCTGCCCCCCACAGAGCCACACTCACACATTGGCCAGTTGCAGGCCTGTAATTAGACAGCGAAGAGGTGTGGTCCTTTTCGTTTTTGAAGCCAGGAAACAATCTAATCATGCTGTTATCCTGTATCTGGGTTAAACTCCGAGTAGTAAATTTCCTTTCCCACAGTGGTTGGTCAACCCAGCCTCCTCAACCTGAACTGTGAACTGTTGGTCCCTGGCTCTGCCATAGCTATTACTTTTGGCCTGTAGGCTTCAAAAGTGGTTTGTGCAGTTGGATTGAAAAAGTCTCAAATCTCTAGGTTTTATTTACTTAATCAGCTGGAGGAGAGGGGAAATGCTTTACTGGAGGCACTATAATTTGCTCTAAACAGAAAACCTGAGATATGGCAAACAGTTTTCCTCTGGTTTGCATTTAGAGGCTGCCTATCCTGCCTTTGTGCTTCTTTTTTTGGCACACACAAAATGACTGCCACACTCTGATCGCATAATTGCAAAACTTTCCATTTCTTTGTATTGCAAAAGACAAAAATACATTGATGGTTAGTTTTAGAGCCTTGTGAAATAGACAGTTTTCAAGTTTTACTATCCAGATGTTGATAAGTTCTGTCTTTCACATGGAACTTGATAGGAAATGTTTCCAGAAATAAACTGTTGGAAAAACTCTTAAATATTATGCTTTTGTGCAAAACGCATCCCCTTTCTCAATGGTCAGTCTCTTATAAAAACATAGCTTTACTTGCCCACATGACTCCCTGTGGGTAGTAGGAAGTTAAAGCCTTGCTTAAGCTGAACAAGTTCTTTACAATCAACTTCCCCAAGTAGCTAAGTTCTCTCTTTTTCTCTCAATGTGTGCCTCCTACCTTCTTTCTGCAACTGGCATCCTACCAATGACAGTAGCCAAATAGCTCCTTCTGTTATCAGCTACATTAGGGTGCATTGCAAAGCCGATTTAGATGGAATAACTTTTCAGTTATGGCATCCACGCCCTCATAGCTTAGATAAGACAAGCAAAGCTGCTCTGACACGTACTTCTCCTTATCATAGAAGCCTTTGTGACTTGAAGTGTCCTCCTAATTTTTAGCATTAAATAAGTATGTACAAGTCAGTTTAAATCCTGTTGTCTTGTCTTGTCATCGCATTAATCTGCATAGAGCAGAACAGGGTGTGCTTCATGTGTGACAGTGTAAAATGGCTTCAGAAACCTCTCACAGGAAGATGTTTCGAAAGAGTGTGGTTAGAAGAAAAGTGTGGGATAACACAAGACATGGCTTTCAAACAATAACACTTAAAAATTCTCATGACTGTTCTGTTTTGTATTGGTTTTGTCTATATTTTTAGTCCCTTAAAAATTCGTCTGTATGCTATCCTACTTTTATCATTTACATAATATTGTGGTTCAGTATAGGCATAAGGGAACTACAATTACTTTTCATTCTTCAACCTTTAGTTGTAAAATAACTCCAACAATTTTGAATCTTAAATCTTATTGGAGTAATCGCTGGACTAGCTTTTTAAACCAGTGCCGATGGAGTGTACGTGACTCAACATCAAACACACTTTTTTTTGTAACATCTTGACTGCTCTGGTGAAGTTGCCCAGCATCCTGTAGTAAAATAGTAATAATATAAATCTACTTTCATATCGTTCAGTTGTGGTTAGTTTTGATCACTAAAGCATAACCTGATCACCAGGGGGAGCAGTAGGGAGACTGGGGGAGTAGCATCACCACTAACAGTAAAATGGAAGCACAGATGACTTCATCTCAAGAAAACAAAGGCCAGTTTACCATTGGTTTAAACCAGTGCTTCTCAATTGTTTTCTGTTAAGCCCCCCACCCAGGAAGAAGAAAACTTTTTGCGCCCCCCACCCTCTGCCATGACTATAAATATTATCATTTGTCTATAAAACTGTGACAAGTACGCCTCTTATACCTCTGCATAACAGTGTATCCTAATTAACATTAAGGAAAACAAAAAAAAGAAAGAAATAAAGATTCACTTACAACAAAAATAACTTAGCTGACCTTATTTTTTAGTCTGAACCATCCATCCATTTTCTTCTGTTTATCCGGGGTCGGGTCGCGGGGGATGGCAGCAGCCTTAGCAGGGAAGCCCAGACATCCCTCACCCCAGCTACTTTTCAGCTCTTCCCGGGGGATCCCGAGACATTCCCAGGCCAGCCGAGAGACATAGTCTCTCCAGCGTGTCCTGGGTCTGTCCCAGGGTCTCCTACCAGTGGGACGTGCCCTGAACACCTCACCGGGGAGGTGTCCGGGAGGCATCCTAATTAGATGCCTGAACCACCTCATCTCTCAATGCCTGAACCACCTCATTTATCAATGTGGAGGAGCAGCGGCTCTACTCCGAGCTCCTTCCAGATGACCGAGCTTCTCACCCTATTTCTAAGGGAGAGCCCAGCCACCCTACAGAGGAAGCTCATTTCGGGACTTGTACCCGTGATCTTGTTATTTCACTACCCAAAGCTCATGACCATAGGTGAGGGTAGGAACGAAGATCAACCGGTAAACAGAGAGCTTTGCCTTTTGGCTCAGCTCCCTCTTCACCATGACGGATCTGTGCAGAGTCCGCATTACTGCAGACACCGCACCTATCTGCCTGTCGATCTCTCGCTCCATCCTTCCCTCACTGATGAACAAGACCCCGAAATACTTGAACTCCTCCACTTGGGGCAGGATCTCATCCCCGACCCAGAGAGGGCACTCCACCCTTTTCCGGCTGAGAACCATGGACTGGAATTTGGAGGTGCTGATTCTCATCCCGGCTGCTTCACACCCGGCTGTGAACCGATCCAGTGTGAGTTAAAGGTCACAGCCTGATGAAGCCAACAGGACCACATCATCTGCAAAACCGTGGTAAACTCCAACATACAGGCACCAAGCCGGGGGGCAGTAAGTATTGCCGTCCCTGCCCAGCGCCTCTCACCAGTGGCAACTCCAGAGTGAAAGAGAGTCCAACCCCTCTTGAGAAGACTGGTTCAGAAGCCTTTGCTATGCGTTGAGGTGAGGCCGACTATATCTAGCCCAAACTTCTCAACCTCGCGCGCCAGCTCAGGCTCCTTCCCCACCAGAGAGGTGACATTCCACGTCCCTAGAGCTAGCCTCTGCACCCGAGGATCAAACCGCCAAGGTCCCCACCTTCAGCTCCCGCCCAACTCACACAGCACCCGATCCCTGTGGTCCCCTGCTGGTGGTGAGCCCACAGGAAGGGGGTCCCAAGTTGCCTCTTCGAGCTGTGCCCGGCCCCCACCATTGAGCCCCACCCCCAGGCCTGGCTCGGGGGGGGGGGGAGACTTGAAAACCATTGCAGTTACTCATAATAAGGGGTCTGGCGAGCTACACTTTGTCTGGTCTCCCCCTAGGACCTGTTTGCCATGGGTGACCCTACCAGGGGCATAAAGCCCCCGACAACTGAGCTCCTGTGCACATTTTTCAACCAACTAATTGAGCCATTCTATACTGAAAAATAAACTTAAATATAGTTAATAAATAATAATAAATAAAATTGATCAGCACCATTACCTCAGGAGCACAACATATAAAACGCTTTAACCTACAAAACAAAAATAAATAACACAAATTTTGCCGACTTTTTTTATCAAAATGATAAAGTTAGGATTAATGGCAATGAATGACAATGAGCATGTTTAGCTCTGCACAACTTTTCGAAGCGGGTTTTGAAGCATGATATTGCAACTCTCAGCTCCTGCTCAATGTTTAGCTGGGATCTGTATTTTGTCTTCAGTGCAGCAACAGCAGAGAGTGTAGTGCTAAACAGTGATCACCAAAAACACAGCAGCGTGAAAGCACCACTGCCACCTACTGTAGCAGATGTGCAATTACACTTTATTCTCGTATGGCAATGAAAAGCAAATGGTAGTAGTTCCCAGGGGTCACATACTTAAATTACATAGCTTCAGCTTTTAATGAATCTTCTGCTGAAGAAATGTGGCTATTTTGTTCAAAATATGCTTTGGCTCTGCCCAAAGATAGCATTCTCTGCTTCGAGTTCTCAGAATGTCATTTGAGTCAGTGTGTTTCTCTAGGTATCAACCTATTTTTTAGGCAAGTATTGTCTATTAAACAGACTTAAAGCATAAATGAAGGCTTCAGGTCTTGGTGTGACTTTATACACTATCCATCAGTAAGATGCAGTTTAGACACCTGTATTAAGGGACTTTGTTGGAAAGGGCGCCTCTGACATAAATTCGATCTATTCTAAGGCTCTGTGAACTTTTGTTTTGAAGGCTCTCAAGTACAATGGCATAGACAAACTCAACTGTCTGACAGATGTCTTGCAGAGTTGAGTTGCAGCTGACCACATTGCCCCCTTCTTTGCCAGTGGGACATGATATTTTTTTTTGTTTTAAAAAAAGAGACTTCTTCAATTTATATGACTGTGTGAATATTTACTTCAAAGAAAATTTGGATTCTGTTTATACCTGCATGTTTCCACAGAAATCAAATAGAAAAATAGTTTTTTTTATTAGAGGATTTTCTTTATTTCTTTGTTTCAATTCAAAAGATGTTCAAGATAAGAGCAGTTTGCTGCCATGACTGATGCCCCAGTGCGCTGAACAGAACAAGCAGTCCTGACCTGGCAACATACGAATGGCCCAGGGAAGCCACCAGATTGACACTCAGGTTTTGCATGACCTGCGCCAGAAGTTCCCTGAAGTACCAGAGGGTGTTGTCTCCCAGTGTGTTCTACAGGTAAGCAAGATCATATTTCTCGCACCAAAGTAGAGTCCTCTAACATAGTGCAAATATATTTATACCAACACTTCTGGGTAATTAAATAACAAGTATTGAGCAGTAAAAGAATGTGAAAGATATATGTTTGCAGTAATTAAAAAAAGTGTAACCATTGCATATTTATGTGGTAATTTTTCAACTGTAAAAATATTCTGCTCTGTAGGGCTAGGTGATCTCGATCAAGCATGATGATAAAATTTAAGTAAACAACAATGATACATTTTTAATGTGTTCACTCTGCCTGTCACACTGCAGTTTTTAGCTTGCATTTCAAATAGGACTGGGAAATAAAACAATCTCGAATTGGGATTGTGATAAAATTAAGGTTGATAATGGTGATCAGCTTTGAATATTATATACTCCACTAGACGGCAGAAACAAGTGCAACAACAGTTTATTTAAGTTACAGCCGGTTGCAGCCAGGGAAAGAGAGTTGAAGTGAAAGTTGATAAGAGGGAAGAAATGAGTGGAAGTGGAGCAACAAAGGTGACGGTGAATGTGAAAGCAAACTTGTGTTATCCTCTCCAACTTAAGACTACCTTGATAAAAAAGGTTACATGACATAAACTTTATGAAGGCGGTTTGAATATCCTTAAAGCAACAAGGAGCAGATTAAGCCAGTCTGCAAAATGTGTCGGCAGTTGGTCTCAACCTAGCATTAATAGAGGTTAACCTCATCCATGAATCCTCCTGTTGCTCAATCCTAGCCTGAGGCAGGCGTGTATCTGGTGCCACAAAGTAAGTTTTACACATCACAGTCTTCACCACACTAATTAAACAGACTGGAGAAAACTTACTGTGTTACTATCATACTGTCTATGGTCGCTATTTGACAGCTACCAAAAATTTTAAGGTGGAGTCTTTTCTTTCATTTTACTCAATTAATGACTTGACACTGTGACTTACTCAAGCCACCTTAAATATCAAAAGGACTGACGATTGTGTCATCTTTCTTGCATGACATATACTTATACCTAAGTGATGATGGGACCTTGAAGTGCTTAAAAAAAGGGTATATGTATTTCAACCACATTATGCAAGCTGCAAATATTCTGTTTCCTTCCTTTAGAGAAAAAAGTCCCAGAAGCACTTCTACTATGGTTGATGCATAGCATGTAGGAGTAGTAGCTGGTAGCAGTAGACATGCTAATGTTTCTGCTACTGCAGCTGTGCACACCAACACATCAGGAGTGGGAGCAAAATAAAAGAGGAACTTACTGCAGAAAATGTCAACCAACACTCAAGCAGCGGCATTACATTTGCCATGTTTAACAGAAAATAAATAATATTTAAACCAAAGTTAACCTTATGATATCGTCACATCTCACTTCGTAGTAAAAAGTTTATGATGATATATATTTATATCAACTGAAATGAAAAAAATTATTGAGATAAGATTTTTTTCCGTATTCCCAGCCCTAATTTCTAAAGTGGGCCTACACACCTACTCCAGATTTCAGAAGCAGCAAGCAGCAAGAAATTCTGCAAAATATGTCAGTAATTTGTGCTATTATACTCCCACCTCAATGCTAATGAAGGGCCATGGAAGATCAGAGGGAATGATAAGTTAGTGGCCACCCAAGTTTAATTACACATAGGGCAGGGTTTACAAGGGTTTTTATTTTGATTCAAATCAATCCAAGTATGAAAGATCTGATATTGATTCAGAAAATACTAAGATCGATCTTTTATTACTGAACTTTTCTCTTTCCCTGGGTTTAAAGGTAACACTTGCCAAGGGCCAAATGCAGCAGATTTTCCTTTTGTAAATCTCAGAAGTCTATCCGCTACACCAGATGAATTTTTGTACCAAAATAGTAATGCATCCACTATCTCTCTCTTTCTTTCAGAACAACAACAATTTAGACGCCTGCTGTCAATACTTGTCCCAAGTCAGTCCCGGCTACCTGTACAGTGAAGAAGGAAATCTCAGCTTTTCTGACGACCCCACCTTCACCAGGCTTCGTAATCACATGACCCAGCTGAACCTGGGCCTGCAGTCTCAGAATGTGCATGTGGCCCCGGTTCGAGACGGCCTGAGAATGAATGGCAGCCGGACCCTGGCCCACAGTCTGAGTGACGGGCCCCTTCCAACAGGCCAGGCCCCCGACAGTGACTTCTTTCAGCAGGAGCCCCAGTCAGCCCCAGTGCAGGTGCCCTCTAGCCTCAATGTATTTGGTGTGATGGAACCCACGCGCAAACCACAGCCTCCACAGCACCTTGGACTCTACCCTCTGGGTGTCAAAGGAACGAGTATTGGTGCTCAGCAGACACCACGCTTCAACCCCATTACCGTGACGCTAGCCCCCAATATCCAGACAGGTCGCAACACCCCCACTTCCTTGCACATACATGGTGGGCCACAGTCGGGCCTTAGCAGTCCACAGGGTAATTCTATTTACATAAGACCCTTTGTAAGCCAGTCTGGTACGACACGGCAGAACCAGCAGCAGGGAGGCAGGGCCCAATACAGCCCCACTTCCCAACCCCAGCAGCAGATCTATCAGATCTCGCACCCCTCTTCCCTGTCCAGCTCTTGGTGCGGCCCTCAGCACGCCTCCTTACATACCTCACAGCACCAGACCCAGGGCCACCAGACGTCTCATGTCTACATGCCGATCAGCTCCCCCACAAATCCCCAGGCGCCCTCCATCCTTCCGACTGGAAGCCAGGCCTCTTCATCCGGTGTCTCCTCCTGCTCTTCTTCCTCCTCCTCATCCTCTGTCATGCCCACCTCCCTGTCTACCATCAGTCAATACAACATCCAGAACATCTCCACTGGTCCACGGAAGAATCAGATAGAGATCAAACTTGAATCTCCTCAGAGGAGCAACTCCACAACCACAACTGCCGTGCTGCGAACAAGCAGTGGGCCCCGATCCTCCTCCACCTCCTCCTCCTGCCCATCTTCTTCCTCCTCTTCAACCGGGGTGGCTACTGTTCCTACCGCCCCTCTCTCTATTGGAGGCCCAGGTTTGAGCCGCAGCCAGCCCACTGTTTACATCTCTGCCAGCCCGCCTACTGCTGCTACCACTCCCTCTGAGGAGGCCGTTGTGGCCTCTGGCGGCTCCCGCTCCCAACCCAAGTTTTACATTTCTGCCAACGCCTCAAGCGATGACAGTGGGGGTAGGAACCCTCCTACGGTGTACATCTCAGCCAACCCTCCCTTGCAGGGGCCCTCAGGGGCCAGGAACATTGGGGGGCAAGTTAGCATGGGCCCTGCCTACATCCACCACCATCCTCCTAAATCTCGTGCTTCTATAGGAGGGGGAGGCACAGCTTCTTCCCCACGCGTGGTGGTGACTCAGCCCAATACAAAATACACTTTTAAAATCACAGTGTCCCCCAATAAGCCCCCAGCTGTGTCACCTGGAGTTGTGTCCCCCACCTTTGAGCCCAACAACCTCCTCAGCTTACCCTCAGACCATCACTTTGTGGAGCCAGACCCACTCCATCTCTCAGACCCACTGTCACCACACAGGGAGAGGCCTAGTGAGCCTCGCAGACTCAGCATGGGCTCTGATGATGCAGCATACACACAAGGTGAGCAATGCTGAGTGGTATCATCCCTTTGATCAAAATCTCAGTCTGTAAGCTATAATAGACATTCATGCACAAGAAATTTGAGAGAAGACTTGACATAATTAACTTGTTCACCTGCAAAATTTTGACCATTCCTAAGTCTGTACTCATGGTACATAACAATGGAGTAGTAAAGTAATAAAGTTTTAATGCAATGATTATTTTATTCTTTTGATTTATTTTACAAGTCAGACCATTTTAAGAAGCTATTTTCATAGAACTGCTCTTATGCACACAAGTTTGCAAATGCATACTTTGGATAAAGATTTTAACTTAGACCAACCAGATAAGGTGCAAAAAATGTTTTAAACTGTGATTCCTTTCCAAATTATACCTTTAATACATTATCTCGTTTGAGCTGTTTGCTGTATCATTTATTAGTTGTTAAGTAAATACCAAGTGGCTAAAGAAATCATAGTAATGTGGCAAAAAGAGGAGTTTTATACTTGTTTTAAGAATGAAAAGCATTATAGGTTTATTGCCACCAATAGTGCCCCTAGATGCTTTTTCCACTGCACCCTGCCAAGCTAAAAAATTAACCCTAATGTATATTATGTGATTTTTAACATTTCAGCTATTTACATTAACTTCAGTATGATTCTTTCAAACTGAGTATAGTGGCTGTCACTAATAGTCAATCAGGGTAGAAACACTGCCCTGCATGTCTCCATAAAGTAGATAAACGCAAATGTGATTTGCTCAGTAAGGGCTGGTGTGATGACACCAGTGTGAGTCCTCCGCACTAATAGCTATGTTTGCTCCACTGACCCCTAGAGACTACCAGATTGTGTAGTGTGAGTCAAATGTGTCAGAGCACACAACTCTTTCCTTTTTTGGGCTTTTCTCTGACATGTGAGTCATCAGCTGTGGCTCTTGCACTACATTGACTACCACCAAGAGGGGTTTCACATTGGGCATGCTGCCTCTGCTTCTGAACCCCATCATCCTGTTTCCTGCTACTTTAATATGTATAGGTTTGAAAAATGTACAATGGCTAACAAGTGTTCACCACAAGTAGTCACCATTCGGTGACTGTCTTGGTTGAGAAGCAGGGTAACATCATTGTAACAGCCAAAATCTGCTGAAGAGCCTTTTTTACTGGCTTCTTTCAAATTGCAGATTAAAATATTATGGATACATCCTAATAGACTCAACCAACACCTTGTGCCAACAGACACAACCCTTGTTACTCTGCAAACATACATATACTCATGTATCTTTTTATGGTCTTACAGTTGTGCATCATGGGTGTAATGTGAATTTTTATTCAGTAACTGCTTGAGGTGAGCAAGCAGATGTTGCTATCTTTAGAACTACTAGATTTTTTCAGTTTGACAGTTTGAATCTTTATTTAAGCAGTCTGTTATTTCCACAAACAGATGAAATAGTCTTTGTGTCAAGTGCTGGCAAACAGCCTTATGTCTGACACATTTTCTTTGGTCATGGCTGGTCTGTAAAAACTTAAAAACACGGAAATAATTTGCCACCTCCAGTTGTAAATCCAAATATGATGCCAGCACGGCACAGCAAATGGACAACATAACATACATACAAACAATCAGTGCTTCTGCCAGCAGATATGTAGAAGTGAACCTCGTTTTTCCTTTTTTATGTTGAGTTAATATTTAATTGCAGGACTGTGGGGCTTTTGTAAAACACCCCATATACATTTAAATTTTGAACACTTAGCTCATGCTCACACACTTTGTGACTGGTATCAAGTGAGTAGGTTGAAGTTAGGCTCAAGGCCATTTTTGACCAGTATATGATCTTCTGACACAGGATAGACATTTACCAGTGGGCCACTTTCCTATAATTATAATGTTCAGTGAGATGGGAAGAGAGTTGTTTATCCATTGAGTGTGTGTATAGGAGTTGTTGCAACTTGTCAACAGATGCAGGAACTATCATGAATTATGGGAAATATGCTGCAGAGACTTGAGCAGATCATGTGCAAAGTTACAGTTTTGTGTTTAACATTGCAACAGAATATGCCTGCAGCACTCTGCTAACCAGCATAAGTAAGATATCTTCATTTTACCACAACAGGTGTTGAAACGCATCTACTATAGTAAGAAATTTGATGAGGCTCTTTTTACACAAAGATGTTTTCATGCAGAGGGAATTATGCCGAGAACTGGTTTGACTGGTATATGGGGAGATTAGCCTGTGGCAAATCTGAAAGTGCGTCAGTACTGTACGCAGAGTCCTTGAAGACATACGAAGCAGTTGTTTTTTCCCCCTTTTTTAATTTGTAGTTTTTACTTACAAGGATTTTCTCTACGTAATTCTTTGAATTCCTTTCCCTCTTTTGATCATATCTCATTTTAAATTATGTTCAAATTTTGACTTCAATTTAAAGTCTACATCTTAATCAATATAGTGCATAGAAAACAGCTGCTAACAGTCCTGTCTGTGTGTTGTCCAGCATTGTTGGTCCATCAGAAGGCCCGCATGGAGAGGCTGTGGCACGAGCTGGAGTTAAAGAAGAAGAAGCTGGAGAAGCTAAAAGAAGAGGTCAATGAGATGGAAAATGACCTGACCAGGAGACGGCTAGAGAGATCCAACTCGGCCTCACAGATTCCCTCTGTAAGCTCTTTTTAAACATTTTAAAGAAATTAAGCCAGTTTAGACTTCAGTTAGATTTTATTGCGATTTTAGCTTCGTGGTAATTAATAGTGACGGTTAAAATACCAACAAGAATTTTTTAAGTTTGTTTACATACATGTTAATTTGGACCAACGTTGAAATCATCAATAAAAACTAATTGAACTTTGTGTGATTATCTAGAGTATGATAGAACTAAAGTTGGTCATTTTCACCAGCTGATACCAGCCAGAATGTCGAAAATTTTTAGTCACCAGATCAATTAGTAGAGTTAACTAAGTAGATGAGATTATAGATATATTATTTTGGTGGAAACGCAGCTCAGCACACCAAGCTATCATAACCAGAGCTAGACAGACTCCTGGTTATAACATGTTACCAACTAAACCACTGTTAAAACAGGCAAATCTGGCTTTAAAAACTAGCAAGCAGAAAATAAAATATGTCCTAGTTTCACTTAAGTTACTGTTTTGTGAGTCATGGTAAGATGCATCGTTAAGTTTCGGTTTCATTGCCTTCATCAAAATAACATGCTACAGGGGGGCCGAATGGCTGAGGCATAGAGCCCAGTCAACCTGTTACACCACACTCTAACATTAAAATGATTTTGAAACTAATATTTTTAGGTAGAAAACTTAAATATTGTTGCTTCAAGAGTCCTAAAAGATGTTCTTCAATGCAGCAGACTAATACTTTTCAGGTCATTACTGACAGATAAAAGGCTAACAGACCAAACAAAATGATCTGTGTCACATTGCAGTTCTTGGCTCCAGCTCATGGCATCAGTGCTCCCTACTCCTTGAAACTGTTAATTATGAGGTCTGTTTTGATTTGACTGACATAGTTCCACATTTTCAGACTAACAGAGCACTCAGTTTGTGTCAAATTTTTCACAGTTTATTTTGCAGGTAGTTCGGAGCATGTGGTAAAACAGTGCGAGTTAGAGTTCAGAAGAAGACTAAATGAACGTGTCTTTTCTTTTCAGCTCAGCTTCTTGTTTATGTTATGTTTGCAGCTGTGTGTTTGTTGAAACCTCTCAGGTTAAGATGAAGTGCCACTCTTAACTTTTCGCTGGGTAAGCTATTTTTGTTAGCTATTACATTTGAGTCAACAGAAGGGGAAAGCGGCTGCAGTAGGTTAATTGGCGTGTGTTGCTGAGCTCAGTAGCTGCTTGGCTCAGTGTTGTTTACTGAGGCGAGCCAGTTCTGGAGAGTGGAACAGCTCTCATCTTTACACGCACACATATCTGCTCCAATGACTTAGACGCAAAAGGTTGAACCTGCTGCTGGTGTCTAACAGCTGACCAGCTCATCCCTCCTGTCTCATTCTTTTCAGATTGAGGAAATGAAGCAGTTACGATGCAAAAACAGGTTACTACAGATCGACATTGACTGCCTCACCAAAGAAATTGATCTCCTTCAAACAGGTATGGTTTTATCAGTCTGTCTGATAAATAGTATTTAACATTTGCAGGAATTTGGGTATTTTCAGCAGGCATACAGCTGGTGTACATTTTCATGCTGTGTAATAATAAATTAACAGTAAGTCATTGAGGGAGGGTGGTCAGATTTTGATCCAGGGTGTGCAGCTGTAGCACGTCAGTCAGGTCCAGCTCACATCCTCTCCACACACACAGTCAAGTTGTTGCCATTGTGTTAACTACCAGTTCTTCCTGAATTGCATCCTGTTTCTGGTTGGTAACAAGGGATTTATTGCTCCATTGGCAGCAATCCACTGCTATTAAAGGTCAAGCCACTGACCCACCAGTTTACGCAGGGGCAGAACAGTACAAGGATGAATAGTACCTCTCACTTAAGTCACAGGTCTGTTGATAACCTAGATTTAACCCCAAGGGCCCTATCGTACACCCGGTGCAAAGGCGGTGCGCCAGTGGCACAGGTGTCATTGCTTTCTTACACCCGGCGCAAACGGCATTTTTGTCACAAGTGCAAGATAGGAAACCCGCTTGCGCCAGGTCTGTGCGCCGAGGGGCAGAGGTCTGAGAATGAAGGCAGAATGGAGGCGTGTCCTGGCGCGTTTACTATCTTACACCCAGCGCAATGAGGTCAAATACGCCAGGAGTTTAGACCAGCCAAAACCTGGTCTAAAGGGAGGCGCAAACGTATAATAGCCTGGACCGCAACGTGCTCACACTCTTCTCCACAATCACAAACACCTTTATTTTCTGTTTTTG
>JAPZDZ010000010.1:2714639-2763842 GCA_029783805.1 Acanthurus tennentii
TCTCCCATTGGTTCATGCATTTTTGGCCAGAGAAACACCCATGAAACACCTTTGAATTGATGAGATGATTCTACACATCTGATTGGACTGCAGGCTGTGTGCCAGTGGCGCATTGGGCGGGACAGAGCAGGATTCCTCTGCTGCTCCTGGAACAAGGCAGCAAAGGTTGACCTGGAAACTCCCATGAATTAATTTTTAACTTTCCTCGCCCAATGCGCCATTGGCGCACAGCACAAAGTGTATGATAGGGCCCTATATGTTGACTACTCTCAGGCATAAAGTGTAACCAGTTATGATGCCTAGTCATAGCTTTATTGCATCATTTTAATTTTAGGTAGATTTTACTCATATAGCTAGTGAGTAGGGATGACCATGACAAGACCAGCTCCAGTGGCAATTTATCCAAGGTCAGGGGAGGTACACCAAGATATACTTATGAAGTCATAGAATTATTATCACTTTGGGGAAAAGGGACTAACCTGACTGTCATCCTTCAAAATTGTGACAAATATATACCTTAATTTTTTTGTTTCAGCTATTTCAATAAATTTTGTTTGTAGCTAAATCAGACCACCCTGATGAAACTTGCAGTTATGCAATGTATTAATTGGTGACATTCATCTTGTTTTATTGCCCATTTCCACATCCAAATCACTATAGTCCTTGTAATGTGCAAAGTTGGAGTGTATATAAATGCTTACTTTCTAGTGTTGATTTTTTAGTGATATAGGAAATGTAAATACAGTATAAAATGGATTGAATTCTATTGTTCGAACTTTTTTCCATCTGTCAACAGGACCACATTTTAATCCCAGTGCAATCCAAAATTTTTACGACAACATTGGGTTCCTTGGTCCTGTCCCACCCAAACCCAAAGGTACTTTATCTATTGGTAAGTTAAAAAAGGTTGCATGGTCATATCTGACATTGCTCATTTTAGTAGACACAGTTCTTAATCTATATCGCCTAAGTCTTAAGTATCCTGTATAACATATAAAGGTGTGTGTGCGTTTGTGTGTGTGTGTGTGTGTGTGTTTGGGTGTGTGTGTGTGTGTGTGTGTGTGTGTGTTTGTGTGTGTGTGTTTGTGTTCACACACACTTTAAGTATATAAAATGTTTTTTTTGTTTTGTTTTTGTGATGTCATGATGTGATGTTTTTAGACTGTTTTTTTCTGACTCAGGATACTGTGTTGAGGGTGGAGCAGGTTAAGATAATACACTTAAAACTTTGTTCAATAAAACACTTTTCATTTGGACTATAACAGGCCAGAATGTGCAAAACCACTGGTATGACCCCAGAAGTGAAATGTACCAAGTTGATATTCAATTTAATGTACTTGTCCATTAAAGTTCTTGTCTGAGTTGTGTTAATAAGGGTTTTTAAAAGTACCAAAGATTTAAAAAAAGAATTGAAAATCCAGTGTGTGAGGTCTTGGGTGATCTATTGATCTATTGAGAGGAAGCTGTTAAATACACTGTTTGCCAACATAATCAAATTAGTGATGAAATTATTTCTGCAGAATAAGGAATGCGTTCAATTCAATTCAATTTTATTTATATAGCGTCAAATCACAACAAAGTTGTCTCAAGACACTTTACATATGGAGCATGTAAAGACCACACTCTATACATACATTTGTATTTTAGATTTATAGGAACCCAACAACTGAAATCAATTCCCACATGAGCAAGCACTTCATAATTACTGCTGACTAGTCAATGAATAAATTAAAATTTCATTTTAGATCTTCAAGCTTGTCATGGAAGTTTTTGTATTGTACTAATTTGTGTATTGAACTGTTTATAACTGACTAAACACTCATTAATACTACTATTTTATTTCTGGACTTTCTTCTTCTCCCTACGTGCTCTGTAATTTAATCCATCCATCCATCCTCCTCCCTCTCATCTATTCATCCAACCCTTGCTCTGTGCTCGGCCCTGGGCCAGATAGGAGAGGATGTAGATATAATGTGACCTCTGAGCTCTTGATGGAGCCCTCCACTGGCCCTTCCCCTTCTCTCTCACTTGGTTGGTATCTCATGTTCTTCCTCTCTTCTTTCATTTCATTCCTTCTTCTTTCATCATCAATCATGTCTGTATCTTATTTAAATATTTCAGCCTTCCTGATTTTCACATTTGAAATTAAAACCTATTCCTGCCATAATGTTGCATGTCATGACTACTCGATTCCTGCCCCAGAATAAAAACTTGATCAAATAAAAATTAAAGTGATTGCTTTGCAGTGTTCAGTTAACCTGAATGTGATAATTAAGTACAACTGTACAATAATTCAATGTCCCAACAAGTTAAAAAATAGTACGTGTTGCACTGCTGTAAGGTATAATGACACTTTCCATGTTTAGGCATAATTCCATATTCATGCACAGACTCAGAAAGCTTTGAAGAAGATTTTTGGGCAGACATGTCACTATTATCCAGGTTCTTTTTAATGTCTTGCCTAAAAACTGGCTCAATATTCCATACTGTTTATTTTACATTACTGCCAAGTGGGCAATGATCACAATGCTCCAGTTCATGTAAACATACTGATACAGAAGTGTTCACCTCAGCACAGCCACATATGTAAATCATTATGTCTGTTTTTTCATCACTTCTTGGATAAACTTTTTCTGACTCCTTTGTCTTTTTCTTTTCTCAGACCCGGGCAATAAGATAGTGAAGCCCATCGTAGACCAGGAGGAAGACGAGGGGACGCAGTGGAGCTGCACAGCCTGCACCTTCCTCAATCATCCTGCCCTCAACCGCTGTGAACAGTGCGAGTTCCCGCGGCACTTCTGAGCCAACAAGGCTGCGAACTGCCACCCCCTCCTCTGATAGAAAAAAAGGCCCTCTTTGTTTCTTTTCCCTTAGTTTGTATGAAAAATCGGATGAGTCAGAGTCATCGTGCATTATGCGGCCTGTTCTCCTTGATTTTACTTCTTCTTGTCTCCTCTCTAAGGTTCGTAGAATGCTGTCCACTGAAGGCTTGACTGGATAGTGTTTACAGCTTGTTTTTTTCATAAAGGCTGGCAGAGTCAGATGATACCTCACCTTAGAGACTTGGATCGCGTGGGTCACCCCAACCCTTTTCTGATTGACGGGTGACACTTTATCCCAGGGGATACCTCGCTGCTCCCACTTACAGTATTACGAGTGTGGCCCTGCAGTGTGAGGGCACACATACACACACCTGCATACATACACAACACAGGTGCCAGTGTGCCTTTGGCTGATTGATGTTTTTGTTTTTCTTCCTCTGTGGTGGCATGACTTGGGGATGGGATCTGTGTTTTGCCACTTCTCTCCATCTGAAGGGAAAACTAACAGACTAATCATGGACACTAAAGTTTGTTTGCTGTTTCAGAGGATATCAAAGGGGGAACTGGCAGTGATGCTGCCACTTAAATGTGCCTCTTGTCCTCCCACTTAGTATCCCTTTTCTCTCTTCAGTCATGAGTTAATAAGAAAAAGAAACTAAGTTGCATGCTTTGTGTACAGTTCACAGAGGCAGAAACTCCCTTTGAGCTTTTTACTGTACATAATTTTAGAATGTGCCTTAAAAGCCTTCTTCCTCACACTATGAATCATTTGTATTTCCTGTAAGTATAGCTTTATAGACTTTATTAACTTTTTTGTTGTTTTGTTTCCCTCTTTCAAATAAATAAGCACCATGCTCCATTTTTTAAGCTTTTTACTTGATTTCTGTGAGAGTTGAAGCCTTGCAGGAAGAGAGGAGCAGAGCAGTAAAAATCCTTGCAGTCATCATGAAGCTACATCTGCCCAGTCCGTTCATTGCTTGTGTTATTGCTGAGTTTCCTGTGTACAATCTGCAGATGCAGCAAGGTGTAAGGCGATGATGTTTTTTTTCTTTTCTTATTTTTTTCCAGTTTGCCAAATATGTTGAGACTGTTAAGGGAGGGAAAGGGTCGAAAGCAAAATTACAAATTGCCATCTTATCTGACAACTGGAATGTAGGTTTAATGTTGGGGACAACTACACCTCAGTGAAAAGAGACACTTGTTTTCCAGTATAATCAGGATGTTACTGCAGATCAGCGTCAAAGTGCTCCTGGAACATCTGATTGGCTTAAACTTATCCATGTTGCTGTGCACCTGAATTGGATTTCTGTAAGGAATCAAAGTTAATATGTTTCTGTTTCTGAAAATAAGATATATTCTTGAGTCATGTGCCTTATATGCAAAAGGTCATAAATGTTACAAACTCCTTGGAAGCAGACAAAGCAAAAAAATAAAACAAAAAAATACTCATGTTTTTAGCAAAATGTAAAGCACAACATGACTGTCCACTTTGCATTCTCTTATTATTCTATTTGGCTGATTTCATCCTCTTAAGCTTTCACTGATGAGGGTGTTTCCAAAGTTTACTTAATGTCATTAACTTACATTTACTGTGGAGTAGTTACTTTGTTTTTGTTTTTTCCAAATTTGTGAAATTTTGCCTTGCATCCGTGCCTTTAGTACTATTGAATTTGTATCGATAATCTGTTTTGTTGCATCAGAGTGCCATTTTTAAAAACAAAATTTTAGTATTGTAAAAACCCTTTAAAAGTAGAAGATGAATTATTGTCTCTTAAGCACTTATGCAATACTTTTTCCTTTTTCAACTCAAGAAACCAGTTTTAGCTTTACCTGCACCTTGGTGTGAAGAGGCAGTTTTTTCATGTTTTATTGAATGAAAAAATAATAATAATAATTTGGATATCTAAAGTGTTTTTTGATTTTAGCTGGGAAACTGTCTTTGTAACAGATAAGTTATTTGTAAAAATAATTAAAAAAATCTATTCAGAATTTTTGGTTTTGTCTTTGTGATACTTTGATACAACAGTTAAGTTTGAATTTTAAATCCACTGCAGTCCTGCAGTCCTGGGCTGAATATATACCATACCAGGTCATGAAGTTTCCCGTCAGAATACTTTCTCTTGCTTCTCTGTAAGAGTTGACAAGACCTTTCTAAAGTAATTTTGGTTAAGTTTTCTTAAGAACTACATACTTGCAGGGCTTGTCCTACCAGGTTGGAGATGTATTAGGTTTTCTCTAATTTTGATTCTTAGGAACCTAGAGCCATCCACCTGCTCAGCCTCTGCTCCATTATATGGACAATTAACAATTCGGTCTTTGGTTTTGCTGATGCTAAGCAGTAGCTTGGTCACTGTACACCACTCTGCAAGATTATTAATTTCCTCCCTGTACTCTTGTCATCATTATAATATGGCCAGTTGTGGTAAGTTGTCCACATAGTTGACAATATAGTTCTCTCCTTGATGCCTTGATACTAGCTTTCAGTCTCACTTTGGTGGTGTTATATGCTTCCTTGTTACTTGACTGAAAGGAAGCTTTCAATTTCTGGATATAGTCCTCACCTCTGCATTCATCTAGGTTGTCACGTTAGGAAATGATTTTATTGTCTCTGTGATCATCACATCATCAACACATCTGCTGATGTACATTCCTCAAGATTGATGTGGTTCTGCTGATTTGCAATATTTCTGATATGTACCTGTCATACAGCCCTGGAGAACCGATTTTACTTAATCTGTACACACTTAAGCAGTTTTTACCCAAAGTTTGACTCAGTTTATCAGCTGGGATTAATAAGGTGGCAAAAGAAGAAAAATATGGCCTGGCAGACCAAAATGAGAATGAGAGAGAGCTTTGTGCCAGGAATGTCTGTACAGGCATGATTCTTAAGTAATTTTCCCTATGTGGTGCTGTAGACATATTTGTAAAATTTGGTTTAAACAGTTATGAGATCTGTTTGATTTAAATCCCCAGCTATATTAAAAATAGGGTTTGGTTGTTTTGTTGTCTGAATGCTAATAACCTTATTCATTTCCTGCATTGTATGTTTTTTGCCTGTATCTGGCTATTCAGTCCTTTCATGTCCTTTCAGCTGTTAGTGTATTTCTATCATAAATAATCATGGCTCAAAAAAAGAAAAAAAGGCCAAGAATAGCACATTTGTAAGTAAAGTTTAAAGGGAGCTACTGGCCACTGCTTTTTATGCACCACCATTTCCATAACATCATGTAATGGGTTCAAGCAGAGACAGGTTTAGACAACAACTAGAATGTTTTCAATTCTTAAACTGAAATAATCAGGGCTAAAGAATCAGAAAAAAATGAATCACAACCAATTCATGTTTTACACACAAATACACAAACACACACACAAAAACATACTGCAGCTGAAACTATCAGTGGGTGCATTCTACTGCTTCATCAGCTATTAGTGTGCATGCTGGCTCACTTAACAGAACAGTGAAACCTAAATTAAATGTGTTCTTAGTCTGTCATGACCATTCAACATATGTCCCTTGAAAAGGGTCTGTTTAATCTCTAAGAAGAAGTTGTCGCATGATGCTGAAAACTACTACTGGCTTAAATTCACATGTATCCTGCTGGGTGTTTTGCCTTGATAACAGTTGAAAAACACCTGTATCCTCATTAGGTTGTGGCAGCACTTGAATGATTTTGTTTAGTTAATTTGCCCATATAAGAATTTGAAGTTGTTAAATGTAGCCTAGTGATGATGGAAAACTTACAATAGGATCCTCTTACTTACACCAGGGACATTGCTGATCTTTACCAGCCACTGAGGAGCAATAATATGGTTTTAATAATTTTAATAATTTTATTTTTGATAGTTTTAATAATAAGTTTTTTGACAATGCTGAGGAGTTAAGAAGTGATCAGCTCCAACTTTCATAAAAATATCATTTTGCTTCCATAGATGATAAATTGAGTTGAGTTTATTAAATTTTCTTTATTAACAACACTCAAAATGTGTTGCTAACAGTCCAACTTGGTCTGATTACTGAGCTCAGATGCTTATGGTGGCTCATGTTTATTATTATACATTATTACTATTATTAGCATACAAGGGTGATTGATAAGTTTTTGGCCTAAGAAAAGGGAGATGAGTTACACAGCCCTCATAACATGAGCATGCAGTTGAACTTTTTGGTTGATTATGCTGGAAGATTAAGGTTAATTTTTTTGTGTAATTTCTGTTTTGGGTAGGAAGTCAGTACTTTTGAAGTCAAAACTATGGGCAACATTAGCTCTTAGACAGTTTCCCCCTACCTTCGTCTCAAGGGCTCACCAAAGGAGGTCAATGAGTACATGTAGGGGAGGTGAATCAGGTGTCCATGAAGGTAGGTGTGTGTGTAGCTGTGTGTGTATTTGTGTGTGTATCTGTGTGTATGTTTAAGGGCGGGGGGATTATGGGGAATGTGCTTTTTCACATGATGCATGGTGAAAAAGTGGAATGCTGAATTTGAGCGTAGCAGAGAGATAACTCAAAGGGCTGATGAATTTACAAATTCTTTTAGACTATGGTGACTTGCAGTTTTAATTACCAGAAACAAAAATACCACAAAAATTATCAGCTTCAAATTTTTTGCATAAACACGGTCACTCCGAAATTAGAGTGGGTAGTCTACTTATCAGAAGGTCAATAGTTTAATCCCTGACCCCTCCAGTCTGCATTTCAAGGTGTCATTGGGAAAGACACTGTCCCTGATGGCTGTCGCATCGATGTTTGACTGAATCCCCGGTGAGCAGGTTGGCACTTTATAAAGAAGCCACCTGCCAGTTGCGTGTGAATGTGTGTGTGTTAGTGGGTAAATGCTGACTTGTGTTGCAGAAACACCTTCAGTAGAAAAGAAAAAAGGGGTTTATAAACACAGTGAATTTACCCCATGCCCTTAACATAGCACTAACTAGTTGTTTACTTTATTACTGTACTCTCTTTTCATATGCTATTGTTTTAGCATTTACCTCTTATCTGTCACTTATGCCCATAGTGGCTGCTGTTCAGCAAAAGTTGCACAGCATAAAGATCATGTATGCAGGATTCAGCGGCATCTAGTGGTGAAGTTGTAGATTTAATGTGAATGAAATCCTTCTCCTCAACATTCCCCTCTCACTGTATAGAAATACAGTGAAACTCAGGATAAATGTTTGATTTGTTCATTCTGAACTACTGAGAAACAAAGCAGTGCAAAATGACATACTCTGTAGGAGAGGACCTGCTACCTGGATATTAAAAACTAGATCTAGTTATTATTATAAAACAATGAAGACATACATGAATATTATCTCTACCGTATTTTACTAATATAACTCTCTGGATACTGCACACTTGACCTTTAAGCTCTTTTTCTCTTATATGCTAGTCTCACTTTTAATAAATCTGATGTCATTTTATATTTTTTGGTTTTTGTAGACAAATCCCATGAAATCACCAAAACCTATAATGGGTTAGGCCATCTTATACTTTCCGCCATTCTCACCCATGTAACACTTATGTTCCACAGATTAAATCCAGATCTTAAGACATAAATCTTTAAAATCTTTATTTCACATTTTTTGAGTAATTTCTGAAAACAGCTGGCCACTACAGCACTTTTGTACACACATAATCAGTGATTATGTGTGATTAATGTGTTTTTAGCCATGCTAGAAGAGTAGTTTTAGGCATAACGGATAAAAAATCTCTTCCATGCGTAGTTCCCCTACTTAATGGACATGCCATAATAAGTTACCAAACTACTCCTTTGAATACAGGATACTGTAAAAATCAGATTAATATGGTGGAAAAGTACCACTCCAGTCAACATGTTGCAGCAGGTATTCAGCATTGAGAACTGATGGAAAACAACTGCTGTCATCACTGATTGAATTGTGACTACAACTATGAGCTTTAGCCACCAGAGGGCAATGTAGCATGCATTCTAAATTTCAATCTGTTGATTTGAAATAACTTGATATTTGTTTTATCCACGTAGACCATTTAATAAGCTAATCAGGCAAATAGAAAGTTCTTTTATTTATTTGTTTAGTTGTTTATTTTGAGTGCAACAACTTTCTTTACAGAAGTATAGAATAGTGCAATCAAGTTCCTCACTTTGAGGCAACACGAGAAAACAACAAGCTGCTTTTTATCACAACAGTTGTTAGTGCTACAATAAGTAGCATGTATGGAGCATAGTGCATTGCACTTTAATATTGGGATAAAGAAATAACATTCAGTCTGCTACATTTTCAAGACTTTCTCAGATTGAGTAACTTATAATGCTTAAAATAAAGGGTAAGTTCACACAGTATGACTGACCATATTACAAATTCATGGTCATTTTATGAAAAGTAGAAATTTCCTCTTTTGACTTTGCTTCTGGGATGAGAACTCCAAAATGGACTCAGGGTGAATAAAACAGTCTTTCTAATCTAGAAGAACTGGCTGGCCCTGTTGTTCGAGATGAGAGAAATCAGTTTGGACATGTCTGACACATGTGGGTAAGCATTCATGACTTGCTCCACCTTACTCTGAGGGAAGAGGGTGCTCAGCTGCCCCCTCAGGACCTTCCTCTGCTCACTGGATGGGCTCTCAGCTAGCCTGCCATCAGAGAGGCTACCCTGCACCCATGGGTCCCTGGGTAAGCTGTGTCTGTTGGAAGGTTGTCTTAAGTACTGCTTCTCTGAAAAATAGCCAGGATGCTCCCCATTATGTGGAGGCAGTGCTGGGCAGGAGCTCCATGCTGGGTGGTGGTGGGGAGAGACTGTGGTCTGTTGCTGACCACACCTACAGTGGCTGCAGATGGGGTGCTGGCAGGACATTGAACTGTTCTGATAAGGGTAGTAACCTCCTCCACTCAGGCACGGCCTTTGGGGGGTTCCACCAAATGACCCTGAGTAATCATCATGGCTCAGGCCATAGCTGGCCACCCCGCTGCTGTGGCTGTGGGGAACGTGCTCCATGTTGCAAGGCGAATCCTGGATGTTGAGCCTGGACATGGAGCTCTCCATCGAGCCAAAGGCCTCATCCACATCTGGGCAGTAGTAAAGGCCTGAGCTCGGTTGGCTCCTTGGGCTGCTGGTGTCTCTCTGATAGATGAACTGCTCGCTGGGTGAAGCCCTGTGGGATTGATCCTCTATGCTGAGAGGCGTAGGGGAGGATGAAGTGTATCTGTGCTCCGGCTGATACACAACAGGGTAGCAGTGTGTGTCCTGCAGGCTTGCTTTGGGTGACAAGTTCTTGGCTCTGTCTCTTAGAGCTCTCAGTTCATCAGCCACAGATAGCTGTGATTGGTTGGCTCGCTCAGGATGATAGAACTTGCACTTGACTCCATAAGTACACTTCTTTCCTGAGAGAATGAATAAGAGAGGTTATTAATGGGCTCCACAGCTGTAACCATGTCTTACTTTAAGAAACTGTCAACATAGAATATATACTTAAAGCTCCCTCTTCTCTTCTTCACTGTTGTAAACACACTTTGCTTTGCAAACAAATTGGCTGTAAATTCTAGATTTCCCAATGCTTTTGACACAAAGGCAGAGGCTCCAGGACTGTGAGTCCCTTAACCTCTGGTTATTGCTGTTGTGTTGTTGCTGTTTTTTGTTCCTATTTTTTAAAACAGATCTATACAATCATTAAGATCAATTTTCTTTTTTATAGGAGACCTGGCAAAGAATAAACACGAAAACATTAAATAAATAAATGAAATAATACATTTTAAAAAATAATAAGATGTGTTTATATCTTTATTTATAATAAGTCCCTAACCACATCTTTTGATCTCAGAATAGAATTACAGTCAGATTTCTGTCTTAATCCCAATCATTGACTGACAGGCTGGCAAATTATCTCCTCTGCTAACCTCTTAATTACATACATGTAGCCTTCTACAAGTTTTTTGCATGTTCCAGTCAGATGTCACCAAAAACTGAGGGACAAGAAAAAAACAACACCCTTTGGCTTTTACTTCTCTCTGGTAGAATGGATTGTAACATGGTACGAACAGCTGCTTTGAATGTTCATTGAAACTTTTGTTGGAATCTTAAATTTTAAAAAATATTTTGATGTCTTGATATCATTATTTAAGTGAAGGCAGATGGAAATTCTCACCTTTGTAAAGAAGTATTGCAAGGACAAAGATTTCACAGTTTGGAACTTACATTTCAGTTGACTTGAAATCTTTTGGGAATTTAGACTTCCTCTTTAGCTAACAAAAACATTTTGGTCTATGTAATCATTTTAAACCAGTTGGATAATTTTAAAAAATCACTCTGCTTTCACTCTGTGTCTGCCCTGCACTTTTCAGATCAACATCCTGAGTAAAAAACAGTAGGCATGTTGTCTTCTTTTGGAGGATTTTTTCATTGATGAAACTTTTGAAGCTATTCCTAATCTTCTTGAGTTAATTTGTAACACATCTCTTAAAAGTTACATTTCACTTATATCTGATGTAAGACAGATCCTGGCAGAAGTGTCTGACTTTACAGAACTGTCTTGGCCAATTGTGAATATGCTGCAAGGGTAACCAGGTATTAACAGGGCATGGCTGGTTACTCTTACAGCACATATACAGTTCAACACAGATGTGGCTAATGCTGCAGACATCTAATAGCTACAGCCATGGCTGAAGCCACAAAACAGCTATAGCCACAGCTGTGGTTGAAGCCAGCCATTATGGCAACAGTTGGAGCTTTACTCTCCTCCTTCAACTGGCACTAGTGTCCAAATAGCTTTTGCTCTCGTTTTCTGTAGATGGCACACTGAGAATTATAGCCTTATAATTATAATAATTTTGACAATGTGGCTTTCTTTGGTTTGTATTCATTATTTAATGGTTTTAATCACCACGGTAATTAAACATTGTAACTGTTCACAGATGAGCAGGAGAGATGATAAAAACAGACGTCATATCACAGATCCAATTACTTAAACTGGTTCTTATTGTAATGTGTGTCCTCTATGGTTGCTGTTTTTACCTCCCTGGGCAATACAAGGAAGGGTAACCAGAGCAGTTCTGTTTGTTCTTGGGTGAAAAAGAAACATTAACTAACCATAAGGACAATGCTGTTGTTTGTTTTCTGGGGTCCATGGCTTTCTCCGCAGAAAATCATCAATGGTAGGACCATTTCTACCCAGTGGATCATCTGGAGGCATGAACCTGCGCCAGCACAGAAACACAGGATTCAGTAACATAAGTTAAATGCATGTTATGTTTTGGGCTTCAAGAACAGCCAGTGAGCAGAAGATATGCCCTCTGTCTCTGTCCTTACATACACTATTGATCCTACATGTTGTCTATGTACGGTGACCTGAAGCTGCCAGCAAACTTACTTGTCATTAGCAAAGGTGTACATCAGCAGCCTCTCCTCTATGAACTTCTTCCAGTGTGGGTTCTCAGTCTGCAGGTCACGATAGTTATCATTGGACACAATGATGCCATCTGAGTCGAAGGCCAGCTTGACAATATAGCGGTCATCGTAGCACACTACCCTTTTACCATTTACGCACCGGGATGGTGTGTACACAAGGATCTTCCTCCTCTCTAGCTCATGGAGGATGTGTTGATCTTTGAAAAACACAAGAGAATAGTGTTGGTTTGTCATAGTCAATAGGATTATTGGCAGTAGATCACATAGCAATCACTAAATATGTACTCATCAATGGTCCTCTTGCACATTTTTGAGCTGTGATATCTTGTTGAAAAATTAGTTTTTCTTCATTCAGCCTTAAGCCACTGAAAGGTTGGTTAAACCATTGGAGGCCATCATATATTCCCATAGTGCTCTGCTTATTCTTACAGGAGGCTTGCTTGCAAGACACCAACATGAGAAAAATAACCAGGACGTATTTGTGGCATTTATTTCATAGGTAATCTTATGGCTTGTGTTAAGTTTTTGTTTTTTGTTTGTTTGTTTAAAAAAAACTGTCAATAATCTCAAAGATTTAGGCTGAAACCGCTAGGACTGGTAATAATGATTGAACAAAGTCAAATGTAGGCACAACACTTGTGGAGTTGGAGCACTTCATTGGAACAACTGGGGTTGGTTCAATTCTTGCTCAAAGGTCATGTCCACTTTGAAGTCTATAGAAAATTCTACTTGTGTGTTTAAATAAATGTATTTTGGCAAATGGTTACATCACCTGAAAAACGCTGTGCAGTGGTATAAACACAAGATGGGCATGTGCAATCTACTTTTACAAAGGCTGTGCTGAACAGTATATTATCAGGGTGCTTGTACCCCTGGATACCTGTATTCACGTCAAACTTCTCTGAATTTATTTGTTAATCTCTGTGAAATGTTATTTTATTGTTTTGTAGAATATTTTATTGGCTTTTTGGATTTTAGAAATCACTGTAATTTATGCACCACGTAATAAAAAGTGTCAATTTCATTTAATTTAGCATTCCAAAAGAAAACAATGTAAAAGTGAACTATTTTTGTAGCAAAGTATGTGTTCCATAACCAAAAGAAAGCAGTCAACATTATGGCAGTAGAAACATTAATGTTAAAAAAACAAGCCTGTTTTGTTGTTGTTTTTAGAATTTCTATCAATAACTTATGAAGGTACACTTGTTTTGGTGATTTGGTCTTTGGCCATCAAGGTTAAAACCAGTTTTTCATAAACAGATATTTACTGAGGCAGTTGACATGCACACTGTAGTCCATGTGAGCCTTTATCTTCCTTGTTTTGACATTGGGCTTGACAGCATGATCGTAAAAGGTGTGGAATTGCACTTGGCACCAATGTTGCTTTCCTCTAAACTGCTGATGATTGCTTTCGGGAAAGAAGCTATTTTTAGCTGACTTGATTCAACATGAAAAATATACTTGATTTCAGTTTCAGTGATGAACCTTCCTCATTTTTCCTACAATAGCTTGGTACCTTTTTTTTATTTTTGTAGCGAAACTAGGTAAAATCCATTGAATGAAATTAATTGAAATCTGCTAAATCCAAGCTGGCTACAGCTACAATCTATGAAATCAGATTGCTAAACAGGATGATGATAACCACAAGGGCAAAGGGAGGGCAACTAAGCCAATTCTGTGCCAGGGTGAAAAAAACATGACAGAACAATGTTGATAATACATTTCCAGCTAATTTCAGCACTGCCTCAGCATCTTATATGATAAAAATCAGCGTTATCTCTTTTGTTTTTTGGTTTATTTAAAATAACTTTGCTTTCTTTGCTGCCGTAAGTATAAAACGCATAATTTACAGTAAAGCTGAATATTTCCTGTGAAAAAAAATACCCACTTCTAGGTGTTTAAGGCCATAAAAAAACTTCCATGGGAGGATGAAAGATAGTGTTAATTTACAATTAACTTATAAAAAGCAGCCAAAAGCTCTCATAATGAAGGAACTACCAGAATTTTTTCAGTTATAATAAATATTGTTGACTTACCTCAGCATCATTGCAATTTGCTTGTCTTTTTAGATTTTAGATTGTTTTTCATAAGAACACCTTTTATAACTGTTGACTTGCCATTCAAAAAGTCAAAAAAGCCTCTGCAAAAACAAAGTGTATATCTTTAAGTTTTAAACTGAGATTATCTTTAAACTAGTGAGTAACTTATGCTAGTACCTTTTGGGGCCGGAGCTGTATTACAATCACAAAACTATGGTAGTTGATGTTGTAATTTCATATTAAAGTGGAGCATTTGTAGGTTCAAGTTAAGTCTTTGTTTGTTATAACTTCATTATTGGCTTGTTTTACTTCCTAAATTGCCCAAATAATTTTTCAAGGCAGTTTTCAAATGAAAGTGACATCAATAATGTGCTGGGTAAAGTAGCAAGATGGACAGCTGTTCAGTGTTAGCAACGATTTGCCACCTTGGAGTACCTTCTGACTGGCGTTGAAGTTCTTTGAAAGCATGTTATGGATTCAAATATGATGTATGCAAGAGTGTGAAAGTTAGTACAAAAACTAGAGGGTGCCTAGCCTCTGTAGTGGATTCTGCCCATAAATTCTGGCTTTGAAATAAAAGTATTGAATCTGATCAGCAGTCATACATAGCCCACTGCAACATTATATCAATTTTCTATAAACCACCTGCAGCTGCATTATAATACAATATATCATCATAAGTAGGTGAGGCCAGACTTGAGACAAGCTTCAGATCTAATATAAATGCACTCAACTCCTAATGAAACTGTCCTAACGAACAAAAATAACATAGGTATTTGTGCGGTTGGTGCAGTTGGTGGCTTTATCCTTAACTGGCCTCACACCATGACAGAATGACGTGACAGTGCCGTCTCAGCCCAGCCACATGAACCTACCTGTAATAAGTGCCTCAGGTCGCGGCTGCTCTTTCCTCCACAGGGGAATGAACACAGTGATGTCCCGCACCCCTTTGTTCCAGAACCAGTTCACTGCCAGCTGGATGCCCTGGCAAGAAAACACCTTCTTGTCGCCATGGCTACAAAGACATAGAAGCTAGTGTCAACAAAAAAAAATTACTTCTTCTTTTGTGTTCTCTGTGCACATTATGCATACAGATATCTCTTCTCCTTTTTCAGAAAATAGATGGTGTCATAAGGAAAGGGCTCAGAGTTCTCTAAATTGTTGCAAAACAAACTTGCAAAATGTGCAGAGATAAGTAACTTTACAGAACTGACGCTGTTGATATGCACTTTCTCTCCAGGAGTGACTCTATTAATTCTAAAACTAAGAAATCTGTGATTTGTTCTGTTCTACAAATTACTGTGCCTTGCAAAAATGGTAAAAGATATCTCACACAAAAAGGAAGAAACATTATGTTTGGCAGCACTGGCTGTTGTAGTTGTTAATGTCAAATCAAAACCTGATCAAGGTATTTCTAAATTAGGGAACTGTTCTTAATCAATCATACAGATCCACTATCAGTCCTGTACAAATTTACCCGACAAACATTTACTCAATGGAATCCAAACCACACATCACACTCACATAACCAAACTATTAATAAAGTGCCACTGAAGAAGTAAACTGGACCGTTTTACCTTGAGCAGAAAGTAAAAACTCGCTGTGTGTGTTTCTGTGTGTGTTATGTGGGTGTGCACATTGGGCTTCCCCCTTCTTTCCATTAGCAGGAAGTGCTAAGACACGTTGCATGCAGGTACCAAAGACAAGGCAGATTTAAGGTTTATTTACAGTGCATGAGCTATCTTCCAAGGAAAACTTTCTAAGCATTAAATAACATTTACTTGACTTCATTATCCTTGATAACTTATACTTGCAGCCTGGAGCTCTTTTCCAATAATAATCAGTACTGTCAGAGATTTACACATCCAGCATGTTTGCAGCTAGTTTATTGTACACTTCACACACTTTCATTGCTTGAGAGGGCTCTCAAGTTAAACAACACCCAAACTAGCTATTGAAACTAGAGACATGTGTTAGGAGTGTGATATAATGGAAACAAGCTATTACAGGGAACTCACTGTACTGCATTTAGAAAGATAATTCAAAAATTTCAAACTATTAGCAGTATAATATGCTTAAATGTAAAAATACAACAATAAAAACTACTAATTCTAAAGACTGGCCTCTCTGCAAACTATCATAATGTTTTATGTTGTCATACACTGTTACTATGATTGAACAAGCAACAAACACACACTTACACATCATCACCTTAAAGTGGATTAAAGTTTGCTATGCTTAAAATGTTATCCGATTGTCGTTTATTAACACATTCAACAGACACAGAGATCATTAGCATCCATTTGGAATCATGTTCCTGTCTTCCGGGGCAATGTAGGGTATCTGGCTCTGTGAGCTTTAAGGTAACACTGTACTTTACATTCTACACTCTTAATTTCTACGTTAATTAAATATTTACCATGTCAAGCCTTATCAAATTTAAATGTCAGAAGTAGTTTAAAGTTAGTTTGTCATGCATGTGAAATTGGTTGTTTCATGACTTGTGACTCTGGAGTCAAAGTATGAGAAAATGAATGAGGTGAGATATTCTGAGTAATCATGGTTTGTCCTGGGAAACAAATGGAAGAAAAAAAGAGATAGCATTACAAACCTGGAGCAGCAAGTTTGAGGACGTGGGCGCTTACTGAGCAAGGAGGGTGTAACAAAAGATAATACTGAGTTACTTTATGGGAAGTGTTTTTTGCAGCTTGAGTCATACTATGGACAAAACTTCATGATATCTCAAAATGCTTGGTTTTGGACTATACTTGTTTCACTCTGTCCCTCCCAAGTCTCCCTACCTCATGAAAGTGCAATACTAAATCACTGCAGTGCGTTTTTATTATTCAAATAAACTGATAAGGATGAATATTTAAAGGGGTTGACCTTTCATGGTGGTAAGTACTGTGACAGAATAAAGTTGGATGTGGGGTTTGTTTAATTCTAAGGTTGATTTGGAAGGTAACAAATTGCATTTTAGTTTAAAATGGGTACAGGGCAAACACAGAGAAACAGAAGGAGGAACTAGATGAGTCTCCCTTACAGATTCTGAGATTTCTTGCCTGAGGCTGGATACAATTACGCTACCCCACCTGGGAATAAAGGTGTGACAGTAAATACATCAGCCCTCTTCCTCTTCTGACTTGATGCCCTTACATGAGTATGTGCTGTGAACATGTTTCTTTTGTTTTCCATTTCAAACTCACCCTGGCCTCCACCCTACTTGCCATGTTATTTGTATGAGCAAATTTTGATTCAGAACTTCCTTGTTACCCAATGTAGGTCAGCCAAAGGTGGCAACTAGGAGATCATATGATGTAGAAAGGAATTTTATGTGCTTTGTTGGCACACATATTGCAAGCCATGCTAGACAGGAGTGTCACCCACTGAGCACAGCTTGAATGTCATGTTGAAAATATGTCAGTGGTAACAACGTTGAACGTTTTGCCATTCAGGCATCATGTAATCTTAAACTGAGTGGAAAAAAAGAAGACTTAAGGCACACATCATGTTTTCACTTCCTACATCTTTTGGAGTGTAAAGTATGGTGTGAGTGAATCCGTGAAGTGAAACAAGATTTGACACAAATAGAAACACTGATTAACAAACAGAAATTAATCAAGGTACATATATATAAATGCTGCACTTAGGTACAGTAGTCTGATACTTCCACTTACCGGTAACTTATGAGTGCTTTCATTTTATGTTACTCTATACTTCCATTCTACTACATTTCAAGACTATAGTATATTTGACTTCACTTCATTAGTCTGAAAATGTATAAAGTGATTAACATGAGCTTCACCTTGATGAGAATTAAAAAACTGTTAAGATGTTAAGGCATCAGTATTAATATATAATATTATAATATAACACTCTGAAAACTAATCTGTCATACATAAATACTTTTACTCTGATATTAAGAGTGAATTTTGCTTTTAGTTTATGCATTTACTGGGTTGAATTCTTGAATATAGAGCTTATTCAACTACAGCGCCTTAATAAAAGAAAACTGAGATAAATTACCAGTATTTTTAATGATATAGGAAGTGACTTGACTCACCTCATGGCTACGTTGCTTCCATCTATAACTACTGGTCTGAAGCCAGCAGCCGGCTCTCTCTCTGATCCAGGTCTGGGCTGACTGGCACTGGGGCTGCAGCCTCTGGGCACCAGCTTGGGACTGTTTGAAACACTTTTGTTGCTGTAAGTGCGAGTGTGGCAGGTCTTTATCAGCTCCTCCAGGATGTCATTGGTCTGCGCATCATGGCGGAGGCTCTCCAGCACTCTCAGAATATCACTGTGAGAGTATCCCAACTTGAGAAATCGTTCCACTTTGGCATGCTGGTGGTGGTGGTCCATTGTAGAGACTGATTCAGAATGTGTGTGCTCCCTCTCCTCTGTTATGTCAGGACTATCTTGCTGGGGAATCCTCCTCGCCTCTGTAATCTGGTTCATCAGCGTCTCCAGGGCAACAGCCTGTGTTCAAAACAGTTGACAGGTGTCAGAAGGGGATGGGACGAAGTATACGTCTGTCACTGTAAACACAGGAAGCTCAGCTGTGGTTTCACAGGGGTTTTTTTGGACAAATTGATTTTGGTTTGTTGTTTGCTGATTGAGTCTGATCTGGTTACCACAAACTCATGACTGCCAACGCAAGCACAAACACAGGCTGACGTCATGCTGGTTAAGAAAATCCCACACTTAATGTCACACACATTAAGAGAGGAAGCTGAGGGTCTACATAGATCACTGGTCTAATTTTAACTCCAATTTCATTTGGGTAAATGACAAGAACAAACATAAATGGAACTAATGTGAATGAGAGTGTAAGCATTAATGTTATGAGCCTCACCCCATTGCACACGTTTTATTGCTGTTCCTGGAAACCCCCTAAACTTCATGGCCAGAGAGAGATCACATTGATGATTTGACTGTTGAATGACTCAACCCACTTCTTCCACTTTTACTCCCACAAAGCAAAACCATTCTGAGTACTAACTTAAACAAACTTCTCAAATGGTATTACACCTGAAACAATGAAAGCCCAAAACCTCCGTGACAGTGACTGAGAGGACTTGTCAAGTTAACTTCATTAACAGACGAAACACATCCATCATACCCTGAAACATTTTTTTTCTATGGTCTTTTTGGCTCTTCCCATCAATTCTGCTGCATTTGATGTGTCAGCTAAACATCTGAAGTATGAGGAAAAAAACAATGTGATGCAAATCATATCAGGGTTTCCTTGTTCTAAAAAAAGCCACAAGAAATAAGTTTCTTATCTTAACACCATAAACAGAACACTTGCACTTGGCTGAGCAGTTGAAGATGTTTTTATCAAACACATCCTCCTCTCTCCAAGGGGCTTGGCTTTGCACATGCTTGCTACAACCTGCACCAAACCACATCCTCTGCATTTGACATTTAGTACATCTGCAAGTCCCTCAGACTGATGTTTTTTTTCTTAATATAAATGTAGGATTATCTTTTCCTGATATCCTCACATGTTTAAACTTTGCTCTAGGCAACACTGAACTCGAGTAAGCAGACAATCTGATCCTGACTCCCCACTGACGCCTCTCTCACAACCTGAAACATGGCAAGTCTGAACAAGATAAAAAACTGCTGGCTCTGTCTGAGAACTCACATTGAAAACACACAGCAGAGCTACATTGTCACATGACTCAAATTGTCCATCTTATTCTGTACTTACACATTCAGCAAGTGGTCGATTGGAGAATGAGTCTCTCCCGCTGTCTCTCTCTGTGTGAGCTGCTCTCAGTCAAACAGTCGCTCTGACAAGCGGACTGGTCTGTGTGGAGCTTCTCTT
Organism: Acanthurus tennentii; assembly: GCA_029783805.1. NCBI lineage: Eukaryota > Metazoa > Chordata > Actinopteri > Acanthuriformes > Acanthuridae > Acanthurus > Acanthurus tennentii. The sequence goes on from JAPZDZ010000010.1 coordinate 2,734,699, forward strand.
ATTACTCATAGGAGGAAGTTACTGCCGGTACTTCGACAAAAAATAAAAATGCTCTGTGACAAGCAAGTAAGAGAATGCTCTGTGAATTTGTAATCACTACTTCCTCATGTGGATTCAAGGTTGATATGCGAGCCGGAGGGAATTATTTCTCTATTTTACTGAGCTCTTCCTGGTATGGTGTGGTGCAATAAATGCTGACTGAACGTCTCTGACAGAGTAGTTTGTGCACCAGAACACCTGCCAAAATAAAGCAGAGGCATTGTTGAGACTTAGTAATTCAAACAATATTATATACTAAATTAATTGATGTTTTTTATGGCAACCATGTCTCAGAGTTTTCAACATAAAATAGGTGTGTTGAAAACTGAGTGTGGTGTGTTGGATTAATGGTTTAAGAAAAGTGTGTTAGAAAAATGCTATCCATTTTCTTGCAGAGTTAGATAATAAGATTTATGCTACTTGATAATGGAGTGGTATTGATCTTCTCATCTAACTCTTCACAAGAAAGCAAATTGGTGATTTCTATAGAATGAACTATTCCTTTAATTGTGTCGTAGCCTGTAAATGCTGCTCTACAGGCCTTTCCATCATGGCCAAAACATCATCAAATGTAAGTCTATTTTTACAAAACTCATAAAAGCATTTTAGATATTCATTATCAGCTTAAAGCATTGGTAATTTTTCAGTATCAGATAACTAATATTAAAACTCAGCATAACATATATCTCATAATGTTAGTGTGAGAATCAGAATAGAGTGCCACAGAGTGTGTAATTAGCATTTCTAGGCATTCACATTAAGAACAAAGCACCATAAAAAAAGTTTCTGGATGGCACTGCTTACCTTTCTCGGATATTTTATATCTGTTTTATTTTCTTTCCTCAGATGGCCAACATGAAACATATGATACAAGGATTTCATAACATAAAAACTTCAGCCCTGATACCAAGATGTACAAACTAAAACCATACTCTAATAGCATCTGAACAGTAACAAAGTGACAGGCATGATCTTGTTCTTTCTGCTTTCAAGCTGTCCGTCAATGAACAAAGACATTCTCCACCTTCAAACAACATAGAGCTGACTGAACAGAGTGCAGGCCTGTCACTTAGACAAGAGCTAAAAGACAGGTTTAGCTACGTGCTTGTTTTTAGAGTGCCTGAATTTTTCAAGGAAGAGTAAGTGGATTGAAATACACCTTTACAAACATGGCTGATGGCATTTTTAATGGTATGATTGCTTGATAAATTTAGGTTATTGTATTTATTATTAAGGGTCATTTGAAAGCCAAAACTGACCTAATGGGACACAATTACGCTAAACTGCCTCTTAACGGTTGAAAACTGCACTTGACAAAGTGCACATACTGCTTTTTTTTTAAAATAATAAGGAAAAAGAAGTTGGGGAGAACATGAACAGGACAAGGAACAGGAAAGGTATCACAGTAAAGCACCATTTTGGTTCTGCCTTTACTTTTGATATTTGTCCTTTATTCAGCTTGTATGTTGGACCTGCAAAAAATGAACCAATAGGCTGTCATAGAGTGTCTGTGCTTGTGAATGTGTACATGAAAGAGAGAAAAGGAAAGTTGATATCATTGGCACAACAAAAGTGAATGATAATATTGCTGATTCAATTTTAATCTATACATATGTACAGATGTTTTTGTTGTTTTACTGGAAGAACAAGGAAAGGAAGATATAAAAAAACAAGGAAATGATGTTGTGTGTATCATAACATTGACATTGAATACACCTACTGTGGCTGCAACGGTAAAAACAAATATATTGAGATGTAATGGAAGATTTTTGAAAAGATAGTGGATGTTTTAGAGTAGATAATGCAATTCTATTATAGCATATTTAGTTCTTTGATTAAAAGATTCTGAGGCAGTCAGCTGAATCTGAATAAAAGTATAAAATAAATAAAAGAATAAAAGAATAAAAATTCAAAAGTACCATTTGGGGGTTTATGATGAGTGATCATATGCTACTTTATAGTTCAAGCCTTTATTATGTCAGCGCCATGCATTATACTTTTTCCTCCATAACTTTTATTTGACAGCTGAAGTTACTTTGCAGTTTTAAAATTGTATGCACAAAACATTTGAATATAGTTGGATAGTTGTACTGCCGAGCAGTGTAAAAAACTGTTTAAAAATAGTTTAAAAAGAATGTAAACTTAAATTAACTGCCAAGATATTTATGCATCAGTATAATTATCCATAGCCAAATATATTTAACCTGAAAAGTGTTCTTAACAAATACTTTTACTTATCATATTAAAATTTATAATGCTTTTACTTAGAAATGATTTTACTGATTGTTTTCATGGTGTTGTACTGCTTCTTTTACTTTGGTAAAATATTTAGATTGTTTTTATCAACACCGACCGCTGTAAGCATTCCACAGTGGTATCAAAAGGTCAGGGTCAAGTTTTACTTCTGTGTGATAAAATTACCTGGATCTTCCGCGATTCTTCTCTATTGTAGGGCCCCTAGAGCATGTGTAATGGAGACTTCCAGCTGCCAACTGACTTCCTGTTTAGCCCTCCACTACTTGAATGGGGGTTAAACAAATTAAATCTTGTAGCTGGTCTAGACCTTCTAAATGTTATCAGATGAAACAAATTTAAAAATATATATATATACCAATTTACAGCTGCTTCTTTTACAATGTCAGTCTTTTTGGGCCCCAGCGCATCAGGTTACATGTTATTTCACAGATCAGCCACTATGTAAAATTGGCTTCAAAGCCTGAATCACTTCTGAGAGACTATCTAGTGGGAAGTGGGAGCAAGCGATCTAGCTAAGGACTGACAGCAGGCAAGGACAAGAGAGGCATCACCAGTGACGACTCTCACATCAAAGTTGGTGGAAAAAGGGTTTAACTAGTCAGAAAATTGTTCATGTTGAAATTTAAAAAAAAACCAGCATGGTTATGGTAAGTTTAAACTTATTTTGTTTCAATTTAAGTGAAGTGTGTTTTGATTTGAGTTTGAGGGCTAGCTAGTTACATGCTACCCTTAGATCTCTCTAAGACACAACACATAGATGTTTGTGACTTAATGTCAAAATTTTACCATTTTACAATTTGTTGATGATGTTATTTCATTAAAAAAAGAGTCCTCTCATGGCTTTATTAATTCAACAAGTAATCACCCAACAGTGTTTTGCCTCTCCATTCAACACTGACTTTTATACTCCCTCTACACACGCATATATTACAATATATTACATATACTGTATTACACAGCATCTCTTCTGAAAGTAAATTCCTGTCTGTACTTTTATTTATTCTATTATACCTTAAACTTCAAACATTTTACCAATTTTATATTCTTTTCTTTGATTATGGGTTTACCTGTGTTCAAATGTGTGCACAGGTGGAAAGGAATAAAATGTATGAAACTGTGTATATAGGATTGTTTTTGATTTAAACTTTATGAAAATTTTACTTAAGAAAAGGGACCATATTTTTGTATTTTTCTTAATGACATAAGGGGCTTTTGGTTCCTTAAAACTTTATATATTTTTACCCTGCATAAGTACAATATATAAAATGAGGAAGTACTAAGCAGATAATGGTAGATGATTATTTTTTGTAACCAATACACAGGTTGTACAATGAACATGACTTCCTACATGGTCAATCTGGGCTTGTTCAGATGGGAACTTGTAAATGCCTTCAGAAAGATGCGCATTTCCAGCCAACATCTGATTTTTCACTACAAATAATATATAATTTCATATGTGAATATATACTCTCAAATATAAAAGCAGAGTAAATGAGGATGGTAACGTGTTTACAGTATTAGAGTAGTTCTGAGAGGTTCAGGCAACAACCATTACTGACAAACTGTACAAAAAAGTGGGAATACACTTGCTTTTGTGATATAAAATTTAAATTTGATGGTATTCAAAACCTTCTAAGAAAAATAAAACAGCAAATTGTGACTTTATCATGCACAACTTTTATAAGAATACCTGCATGGAAAACAGGCCTTAAATAGCAACAGAAACAAGAGTGAATCTTCATGAACTGGGAGGATTGTGTCAGCATTTCTCAGAAATTCATCTGCATGCAACCAGGAAATTAAATAAGCACCTCCCACTAGCCAAATAAAGGGTAAATGTTTTTGTGACAGGTAAAAATTTCAGGCCACCTAACACCATGGCAGATAGATATAATTCTAAACAGTGCTGGGGATCAGGAAGTAAACTGAGTTGTTAGACTAGCCCAAAGACACATTGATATGTCTCAGTATCCTTGGGCAAGATACTGAGGGACAAAATGCTACTGATGACAGTTCCATCTGTGTGTAAGTGTGTATAAGTTCTAGATGAGCAGGTTGGTACTTTTTAGAAAAACTATCTACTATTAAATTTCCTTCAAATGACTTTTTAGCGGTTTCACTTTCAATTTTCAATATTTATAGTGCTTACTGACACTTCAACTGCCTACAGTGTTTCCACTTGAAACTAAAATTTCAACTGCTTTCACTTATAAGCTTCAGTTGACTTCAAATGCTTTCAGCATTTGGTTTAAACTAAAACCTTCAGTCACTTTTAGTGCTTATAATTCCAATGTCCTGTAAAAAGTCTTCATTGTGTAGTGTTTTAGTTTAGTTTTTTTGTTTTAGTTAAACTTATGCTGTAACTCGTGAATTTAACGAACATTGTAAGTAAATTTGATTATTTGCCATAAAAAAATCAAATATACATACAGTATATTCTAAAATGTGCTCTCATCCTATACTGAACATCTATCTTCTATCTCCATTCCCAGAAAACATGACTAATGAATGACTTCTATACATTACAGTGTGTTTTTTGCATGAATATTACAAAAGGCATGTGTTTATGACCCTGTCAGGAATTTTGACTGACAAGAGTACATGACAGCTCTCACAGGACAACGTACAATCCTGCTACGGCAACAAATTCTTTAACATTCTTGCTTGCCTCATGTCATCGTACTGATGACATTGGTAGAAAGGCAATGTTGACATAGACAGTAAATCCTATGATGAGGAAACCTCAGCGTTGTAAGTGTAAACAGAGTTCTACTCCCACAGCACTAATTTTACTTGGGTTAAGTGTTTGGTACTGACTGTACAGGTCTAATGACATAGGAAAAAAATGGCACACACCACAGCACTGTAGGCTTAATTGCCTTACTAATTTTACATTTATTTTTGCAAATAGCTGGTTTTCATGAGTGTGATAGTATTTGTCCTCTGATTACACAGAACTAAAGGTGACAATGAGGTGTGCACACAGTGTAGGCGGCTGGGGAAGTCTCTACCAGTGGTTCCACGTGGGGGAGTAAAGCTGTACACAGCTTTTTTCCACAATACTCAGTGCTGTCACCTTTCAGTTCTTATAGAATCCCCCCGTGACTTCAGCTTCAACCCAGATGTCGACTTTTTTCCATTACTGCTCACAGTGCACACTTAACCTTATCTCTGCTCAAAATAATTTGGACAAATCAAAACATACATGTGTATTTATGGCTACATTTGCTGATCAAAGAGAGAAAACAAGTTAGTAATTGCATTTTCTGTTGTATATTGCTTAAGAGAGACATATTATAAGATGACTTATCTTGAAAACCAAAAAGTCTGAGTTCCCTGTGCTGTGAAGACACACTACAGCCAGCAATTTTCCATCGCAATTGCCCTTGTTTTATGAATGTTAAAAAACCCCACCTTTTAAAAGATTAGATATGAATAATTTCAAAACTGTTCTAAACTTGTCAGTGTGTGAGGGCAGGAGGAAGGTGTAGAGGAAGTTAGTAACAAAGCAGGAAGTCTGTTATGAAATTCAAATGACATGATTCAAAGGCTACCACCTGTCACATTTTCAGGGAATTTATTTCTATATATATATATTTAAAACACTTGTCAAACATTTTTCATCAAGACAATGTTACAAAGACATGAAAGTTGTCTTAACATCTTTTTTAAAAAAGTTTAAGTCAAGCTTTTCTAATGCAGCCAACAGTTTATGCTAATATTAATATTTTGTGTGTGGCTCTTCTCTCCTGTCACAGAAAGAGTCAGTGAGGTTAAGATAAACCATCCTTAATTTCCCTGTCTTCCTCATCTGTATCTACTCTTGTCTTTATCTTTGGATTTCTTGGAGGAACGGCTACTGCTTCTGTCCTTGTGGCTGTGGCCTTTATCGTGGCCCTCTTTCTCATGTTTGACCCGCGACTTGCTGTGTTTGTGGTCCCTGTCCCTGGTACGGGAACTGGAGCGTGATCGAGAGCGGCCCATCTTCCTGTCTTGCCGGCTATCCTCGCTGTCCTGGAATTGTCAGAAGTGACACAAGGGTATGAGACTGATGATAAGAGAGAAAAATATATAAAGAGAGGCAAGTAGGGTTGTGTTCTATAATTTAGTCTGGTTGCTCCAGTCTCGACTAAAGCAGAACCTAGTTGCACTGTGCTTTAGCAATACACTCATTACAACAAAATATCTGCTAAGGACAGTTTTGATAAACAAAGAGAGTTATCTATAAAATGTACTTTGCATGACAATCATTCATGCCATTTTTAAGGAAGTGGGTTTTTTTAAATAATTATAACTAACTATGCCATAATCATTTAACATTATTTGACACTTTGGGCACACTTGTATATACATTTGTTAGTGTAAGATTACATGTAATCAAAAATAAGAAAAAAAACAAAAAAGGTCCTATTTAAGTGACATATGATTAAGATTCTATCATAACAAAACAATTTATACAAAAATAATTAAATAACTATAGGATACTATTACAGTAATAATGACATACAAACTCTAATTACTCCCATTAGTGCCCTGGTTCCTGGGGAGCATATGGCAGCTGCCCACTACTCAGCAGGGGTAGGTTAAATGTAGTGAACCAATTTCAAAATGTTGTACTCAGTATAACAATATGTGACAGTAAAGAATTCTTCCTCTAATTAATTGGAATTAGCAGACATTTGTGTAGAATTATCATTTCACAATCATTTGGCAAGCCTCTGTTGACTGTTGGTGCCCACATTAAGCACAGTATTTGCTTAGAAACTGAAATATTGAAAGGGCATTCAATCGGGATCTGTATTTTGAAAAACTGTTTCTTCCTGGAAACAATGCATTTTAAACAGAAACCTTACAGTACACTACTAAAGACAGACTTAAAAGCATCTAAAATGTTTTAATTTATAAAGAACAGCCTCACTCAGTTCTCCATTCCATTCCTTTCTACTTACCCCAATTTTCAAGTTTGTCCATTTTTGGAACTCATAGTTAAAATTTTTTTTATTCATTTTATTTTTTTGCAATCAGTACCTATAATTGCTAATTACCTCTATTTGTAACATTAAAATCCTAATGTCTTCTTCTGAAACTGTTAAAACTTCCATAGCAGTGGCAACAAAAGTGGGTTTCTTGTCTGCTCTCTTGGATTTACCCAGGTTGAGCAGTTTGACATCATGATTTTAACATTAGCCTGCTCCACTTATTGTTCTTATGAGTTAATTGCCAGTGCACAAACCAACTATTCACAATGCATAACACCACATGCTGTGTTTGAGTGTGCAGTTGCTGGGCTGGTTATGTCATTCAAAGCAATGTGGCCCCATATTACAGGTTTTTGTAAAAAATTAGCTATAAATGGTTCCCATTTCTGGCTGTAAATTTATCAGCAGTAATTAATAGGGTTCATCCTATGACAATTTATAGGGACTGCATTGCAGACAGTCTCATAGCCCCAAGTGTCTCATAGCCCTAAAGTGCCTCCTGCACATCTGCAAGCACACCTTTTATCAATACTTATGTAACATCGTCTTATGTGGGCGGGGCACTAAAGGTTAATAGGTGTGTTTTTAATAACAACAAGGAAACTAAAAATCCCAAAGGTCAATGTAAACTGCTTGGATAAGACTTACGCAACAATAGGCTGCCAGCCATGTAAACATGTAACATGAAAACTCACACTGCACAATAAACTTAAAAACACTGATAAATGGCAGTAAGGCCACCACTGACAGGAACAAGAGAATACATGAGCCCTCAAACCTAGCAGCGGCAACATCTTTGCTGTCAACTATCCGTGTACAGTAGTATTTGTTTATACTTGGTTCCCTCTTGCAGAAAAAAAAAATTAATCCTTTTTTACATTTTAAAAGGAGAACTTAATTATCCTAAAACAACAAGAAAAAAGACATATACATTAACACACAATTTTAAAGTTTATTTTTCAATGAAATAACTTCAGTCTTTAATGTTTGACTGGTGACTATGGCAATACGACTAAAAGTAGTCAAGCTTGTTGTAGCTACTGCTGACACCACATCGTGTAGTTAGACAGAGAGAACCCTTGCAAATCACACTCAAGTTTGAAATATGCCTTAAATCTGATTGCTGGTTTTCCATTTATGACATTCTCGGAAAGTCAAATCAATTACAGTGATCTTAACTTCCCTGAGTCTCCCAGGTTTCACACCTATTTGCGAACTCTGCCCAAGGACCTATTATGTCACCATGTCAATAAAGACTCAGCTCTGCACACCGTCTTTCGCCTTTCCGCCCCTCTAGGATAGACTAGTCTTTCTCAACCCTCCAGGGTAAAGACACTGCTCTTCTCTCCTCTCCACAGCTTCAGGGGTGACACAAGTCTCTCAACTCCCCACACTGGTCCAGTGAAATAGTACAAAGTCAGTAACGTTACATCATGTTCTATGTGGGGTTCTCCATTCTGTTCTCCACTGATTCTGCCCTTCTTCAAAACAAAAAGGCCCATTGTGATGATGTAGGTATGGCTCAGTGAAGACTCAGTTAGCGTGCTCAGGCCCAGCTATGCCAAAAGCAATGTGAGTGCAGGCTAGTGGGGAGGAGGGATATATGGTGCTTCAGTAGGACAACTGAGTGTCTTTCCCTCACTTTGTCTGCATTTGTATTTATATGACATGTCTAATAACAAGCAATAAAGCAATGCAATGCAAAAAAAAGGAGGAAGAAGAGAAGAAGGTAAGGCTAATCTTAATAAACAGTTGTTACTGCTACTTATTAGGGTAAATGAACTTGGGAGACAATGAGATTGAGATGAGGTGAGTCGATAACCGTTCATGCAGGGGCTTGTTAAAAGAATGAGGATTACTGAGTTACTGGGAACTGCTCTTTTACATCACTACATGCTTCAGGTAAGAGGCAGTTATTAAACAATAATCCAGATGATTGGTTAACCTGTCTCTTGGAAAAAGACTCTGGTGAGTCTGTCTATTCACCACCTGGTAAGTGTCACAGTAATGATTAACTGCAACTCTGTGCTGTACTGATGGTCTGTCAATCTAAACATAAAGAAATTTTAAAGCAGGAATTAATGACTGAATAAATGTGTTAAAGTGTTGGTGACTCTGCTGTTATTTGCTTGTGTAATTTTATTCGTACTTGTGCAACACAGGGTTGTGCAATGAACTTCCAAATTCATTTGTATTGCAAAAGATTTCAAGAGAGACAGGAAAATCCCTAGATGTGGAATACTGCTCCACCCAAGATGTTGCCTTAGATGCGTGATTGACAGACGCATTAATGATCTAGTTTTGGGAAATATACCGCAGACCTTCAGAAATTTTGACAGTACAAAGACACTCACGGTAGGAACACATACATACACACAAAACACACTTTCAATGTCAACCACATATTTCAGCCAGAATTCAGTAGAGTTGTGTGTATGTGACACCACTGTGCACAGTTGCCACAATCACTGCACTGTTAATGGTAAACATGCAAAAAGTAGCATCTGCCACTAAGCAGAATGCCACTGTCAACTGAAGCAGAATTTTTTTCTAGCCTGCTAAAGGCTGGAGAGAGAAGTTTAGTTTAGTTTAAAAATACTTTTAAGGACCTGTAAAACATTAACAATACACAGTTTTTCATGTTAATATACTATAATCTAAATTATTTTTTAACAAACATCCATAATGTCCATAAACATTTAACAGCAGTCATTACATACAATAACTTACCATAGTACTTACCAAGTCAAAATAAACTGTGTTGTTTTTAACATTAATTTAAGTTTTTGTTTAAGTTCTGATTATTTGTACATCACTATTTAATTTACACACATATCTTATAAGTCCATGTGTCGTTTTCATGTAGTTGTAGCCTGTAACCTTAAGATAACAGTACAGCACTGTAGTAAAAGCAGAAATAAAAATGCAGCAGCAACTGTATCAACTGTTCTTAATAAATGTCATAGGTAGAGTGTAACACAATATTGCTATATTGTTGTAGAGGCTTAAAGCAACACAGTAAATTTACCTTGTGCTTTTTGGACTTCCTGCTGTCCTCTTCATCTGAATGGTGATGGTGCTTCTTCTTGTGCTTTTTTTCAGAATACCGATGGCTTGTTGTGTCTTCTTCCTCCTCAATCAGTAGGTCATACTTGGAACTTTAGAGAAAGTTATGGAAATCTCCAGGGAGTTGAGACAGTCATTCCTAAAATATTTTATAAACTAAACCACAGGGAAAAAAAGAATGCCCATAACAGAGGTTGTACAGGTAAATAATTCTAGCTGCTATGTTACTACATGAAATGGAAAAACTGGAAATTAAACTTAAGCTTATTAACTCATAAGGATACTCTTGTTTAGGCTTGACTTGATCCTTTAGAGCCAACTTTGATTTGTTCTCCAAGTCTTTCTCGTAGGCTTTAAAGTCTTCCTTTGTATACTTTCCGCCTTGGAAACAGACAAGGCCATGAGTAAGAGCTTAAGAAACACAGTTAAAGGACACAACATAGTGGAGGGAAATAACACTAAATATAGACACCTGGTTTACACTGATGTGACCTGCTGGCACTTCTTAACAAAAAGAGAAAAAGAGATATATTCAAAACATGCAAACCACTAAGGCTTCAGTGGGAGTACCTGTACCCTTCCATTTGATCTTCGCAACTGACTGGCTGAAGTCTACATGAATGCGACGATCGTCAATGAGAACATTGTCCATCTTAAAGTAGGCTTTTTCACAGTCTTCTTGCTGTACATCAGAAAGCATGAAATACAGGAAACATGATAGCACAGCTGTCATAATATCAGATTTTTTTACTACACAATAGAAGACTTTAAAATGACAACATATTCATGATACACAGAAAATGTGTGTGTGTGGGGGGGATTATGAGTCAAATTTACTGTCTACAGTGTGTTTTGCCACACTACAAATATTAAGAAAAGAAAAAACAAACCACTGCTTCAACTGGACACTAAAATTTTGAACAACCTGATCACTGATGAGAAGGGTAGCCTCTAGTCCACTCTGAGAGTAGCCCCTTTTACACAGCCTGTTCAAGGTCAGGATACTTTGCTATAATTTTCTCCTCGCCTTTTTTAAGTGCAATAAAGATGGAATTATAAGTCACTGCTTTTAGCAGCTACTTCCACTCTTGAGACAGCAACAGAGTAAGTAATAGCATTAAATTACAGAACACCATTTGATGCAAAAATGTAATCTTTGCACTAACAAGAAATTAAAACACATGTTATCTCTCAAGAATTTGCGTCTTTGTTTGTTGGCATCTTGACATCCAAATACCTGAGTTGTACTGGTCCTGCCTAGTTGGGGTGTATGAAAGGGAACTCTGGCTGATTTCATACACACAATATCCTTTGAAGTGTACGAGGGTGCCGATATAGGTGCCTCTAAAAACTGTGTATGGCCACATCAGTAATTACACAGGCAGTACTACATTGGGTCTTTTTTGACACAACTGATGCAATACTGACTGCAAATATGTATAAGTGCCTTGATTCAAGGTTCTTAATTGGCCACAACAAGAAAAGATGGGGTAATACATCAAGTATTTTGGTGATAACCCACACGAAAATGTAATATGTTTACACTAACTTTCTGAATGACAACACATATCTTAATATCTAAAAAACAAGTATTAGAGATATTATTTGTGCAAATGGCATTCCACACTGAATCAATGCATGCGCGAAGCTGAGCCAGTGTGTCTGGACCAGGGTGTGACATTTTGACAATGTGTTAGGTGCATGACCCCCAAGCAAGAAATTTAAAGCAGTCAGCAGCTAACTCAAAGAAGAGGAACAGCAACTTTACCACACTTATCCTCAAAAGGAGGGTAATGTAATGTAATCAGTAGTGTAGTAAGTAATGTAATCAGTAACTGGCTGCACAGTGTAAAACAGTTCCACAATATTGACTGTCGCAGCAAGTCTAGTGTAGTAATCATAGATCTCAGACACAGAAAATTGATTGCACATAAAAATACACATTAAATGCTTACCTTTTCAAACTCAATAAAAGCATAACAGAGGGAATCTCCAGTTTTCCAGTCTCTGATGATCTCACAGCTACACACAAAGAGGGTAATACATTTTTTTCAATATAATATTAATGAAAATGTATGTACACATTAAATTTCTATTTGCTCAAACATTTCTGAAATACAAAGAGTACAATTTGGAATTATACAGAACATGGAGGTAAGTGTCACCTCTTTATGGACCCAAAGCGAGAGAAGATGATTTCCAGGTCTTCATCTGTGGTTACTGGGTTCAGTTTGCACACAAACAGCACGTTCTCTGGGGGCCTTACATCTGCATCGGGGAGGTCACCTACCTACAAGAACGTATGACATAAGAGTGCAGAATGTCTCAGAATGTAAACTTAGTATTTTAAGTTTGGAACTGAGAGCAGATTTCTTTTTCTCACCATCTCCAGCAGGATGGCTTGAGTCTTAGCTTCTTTCTCCTTCAACCTCTCCTCCAACTCCTCAGCTCCTTTCCCATCTGTATCATCAATGACTTCATCTGCTCCAATTCTGCCACTCTGTACATGCAGAATTATGTGTAGATATTTAGGCCTGATTAGGTGGGCAAGAATCCCTTTGTTGAGTTTTGATAGGAACACTCAGAGCTTTTCTTAATGAATCAAATGTGGCACTAAACTCACATCTAGTTGCTCTTTGGTAGGCTCAGGGGATCGATCAGGCACTGGCAAGTCAGTGGGGTCATCAAAAGGGTCATCAAGAATAACTGTGTGGTTTATCCTACAGCAAATAATAATATTTGTATCTCTCTTTAAAACTTTATAGTCTGAGGTGTTTCTGAGAAATAATAAATGTATTTGATATGTGGGCACTGGATTGCCAGTTTATCTTTGCTCACCTGATATCCTGAAATGGGACAAAGTCCTTGTCTACAAAGGTCTGATTTATTTTGGCCAAGACATCCATACCTTCAGTCACTTCCCCAAACACAGTATGGACTCCATCCAGGTAGTCCAAGTTCTCACTCGTGGTAATAAGGAACTAAGGATAGGAATTACAACAGATTAAGCTCATCATGTAAAACAATCTGCATTTGAAAAGTAAATTTGGACATGGTTTATGCTAGATGTTTAGGTGACAAATAAAGGGGGCCATTGATGCTCTCTTGCCAGTGTTTTTGTAATATGGCCGCTCAAACAACCCACACAGCAACAGAACCCCCAGAATCACATCCAGTGCTCCAATTGGCCAGTCAAACTATAATATATATAGCACAACTGGTAAGACCAGAGAGGGAGTCCATAATAACATGATAGAAACTTGGTTAGTGTAAAATATTACATTGTATACTTCACATATACATGATTTTCTTTTGAAATTATCTTGTAGGATTTATTTAAGTATCGGATGATTTCCATATTAGGTTACAAAATTAAGGCTGCTGTGTGGAGCCTTTTGTTCCTGGCAGTGAGAGTTATTACACAATCTAAAGTAAAATGCATGCACCAAATCTGGTGATAGGCATAATCAGCATTGTGTAAACAAGGCAAGGGCTTACATATAAAGGAAGTTCATTTATATGTAAGATTCCTGCACTGCAGATTTAATGAAATTATATCTATCTTATATCTTAGTATATCTATTAAATTTGGAAAGGTTTCTGTTGTTCCTGCTCTAGAAACTTTTTGCAACTTACAGAGCAAACAACAGTAGGAATTGAAATTTTATTCACCTGGGAACCATGCTGGTCATTTCCATTGTTTACCATTGACACTGTGCCCTTTTTTCTGTGTTTGATGCGTGGTGTTTTCTCTGTATCAAAAAAGCGAGCCTGGTCCCCATAAAGTTTGCTAATGACACACACAAAAAAGGAAATTTGTCACAGTATTCAATTTGCATTACCAAAACAACAGTCAAAAGACATAACGAAGATTAATGACCTGTAGACAGATTCTCCACCACGCCCCGTACCAGTGGGATCTCCAGTCTGTATGATGAAGTCTCTCTGAATAGAGGTGAAACCATCATTACAGCATGAACAATACAAATTTCCAACCTCTGAACTTGACTGGCAAATTAGGACAGCACAATAACCAAAGCATGGTTATTATCAGCACTCCTCTTCTTTCAGTGGCAATACTATTTGGTGGAAATGGTTAAAAAACAAACAAGAAAACCTTGTCCAGATTTACATACATCATTTTCTGTTTTGTAATTTTGTTATAAAATTTGATGGAGTGATAGTGATGATAAACCATACTACATAAATTTTGCAAATGGGCTTACATTCCCTTACTGCTTAACAAACCTGCAGAAACTACTGCTGATATGGTGATAATTTGGCCTAAAATCTTTGCAGACATTACTCTTTGGCTCAACATTATGTGTAATTTTGAAGATGCCCTAAATGTTCATTCTGTTGTGCACTTACAATATTCTTATGAGATTCCTTTTTCTATTACAAAGCTGGTGGTGTTTGGTTACATTATTTATGAAAAACAATTAAAGCCACATTAACTTACTAAAGTAACCCAAGGCAACAATTTCCATACCCATTCAGTTATTGGAGATATGTTATCTGTATACAGTACTCAGTTTCTCTTGAGACCTCACCAACTACAGTGTTTTCCTTAATTACACTGGTAAACAAAAGCTGTGTTAGTAAAAAGCCTAGTTTCTTCTTTGACGTGTTTTTCTGGTTTCCTAGATGAAGAATGAAGAAACTGCCTTAAAAGACATACACAATGAGCTTTGGCTATGAGGGTTCTATATACATAAGGAGCCCGGAATATCTGCGCACCGTGATCGCAGAAAATAAACTTACTTCGACATGTTTAATCTATATACAAATGGCGGGACACTCAGCCGAGCTTTTCACAGCTGGTCTGTGTTTGTATCGCCCTCCTCTGGCGTGTTATGATGACTCAGTGCCCATGTTCAATTGACAATAGCAAAGATTCATTATTGTCCTTAGCAAAAATACAAGGTACAATTTAGATTTACCTGTACATTGTGGATAAGGCAGTAGTTGTAGTACTTTATTTTGCATAATTTCAGGAAGTTGAGACAACCTGCAAAAGAAAAGAGCACAAGAGGTTTAAGTTAAATTCAGTCCTTAGAATTAATTTTCCACATCGTTAAAATCAGTTAGTTGGCGTCTACATAGCGTTAGGAACTTTTAACTAAATAAGCATGTGCACTGATTTATTTAAGCTTCGGTTTTTTTATTAGTAATGTAGAATAAACAAATGAAAAGGAAGCAGGCAAGCTAACAGCCTTAGCTAGCGTCCACTCATTCTGTGACTCTTCTTGTCGATAGCTCACTCAACTAGCAACCATTTCACAATACCAACTACCCTCTTGTGGATTTGGCTTGCATTTCTTACTTTTAGGTCTTTCCTCTGTAAACAAATCAATTACAATATCGCCCAGCGTTGTTTCAAGGAGCACCGCCATGCTGACGTCCTTGATCTCGCGAGAAGATTGCTTGTGAATTTTGTGCGCCTGCGCGATACATAAGCTCAATGTTTTTGTTTTAGCTATCTTGCTACTGTTAAAATTTCCCTAACCAAAATGGAAACGAGAAGGCTAGCAGTCTTTGTTATTTTGTCTCTTTTTGGCCCAGTAACATGCACAGAGTCGCCACCCAAGCAACTTAATACGGTAAGACCCAAAGCGGCAATTATCAACAATATTTGCTAACCTGATGATGTGATGTTAGCATTGCGATGGCTTACTGATTGCCAAGCGTAAGGAATACCCTTCGTGGTGGACATGGTGGTTACATCTATTTATGTTTTCCTTCTCTATAATGTTTAATTATCGATCCCCATAGGAAAATATCCTAATTAACGTGACAGCAGGGACTCTGGCTGATACACAGTTGCTGGATTCCAACAACCTGCAGGTAACGTCAGAATTACTATACGTGTATAAAACAATTTACTTGCGAATGCGATCCTCAGCTAAGCCTTGATGCGTTTATTCTTCTCTCAGATAAATTTAAACATATCGGTGGGTGAAGAGCAGGTGCTGGTCAATGACATCCCAGTAGAGCTGTCAGAGGTCACAAGATTCAACTGTCAAGCACTTCTCTGTGAGTTATCCTCGCATTGTGTTCCCTAGTTATGATTGATCCAGCTAATGAGATATTTTGACAGAGGCCAAAAGAAAACGCCAATCTAGCCTTATCTAAATACCTTGCTTGTGGATTTCACCATGGCACTGTTGTGTATGACGGGTGCATTAGCTAATGGTGCAGGGACTGAAGTTACATCACTGACTGAAAACAAATTATTGAAGAAATGTCAGAGGCTTATGAATACGTGGAACTGTATTTTGTATTTATTTATATCTTTCCAGTGGACCGCATCAATGGAAGCAGTGACTTTGAATCCGGGGACTTAGTTTCCACTGTTACCCGGGTGATGGTGAACCAGAACCGGCTATACAGTGACTCAGAGGAGGTGGTGGCTCTGCAGGTGTTCAGTGAAGTTATAGAGATGGAGGGTAAAGAGGTAAATGTCTCTGAGAAGTGTATGGGTCTTTTACATGTGTCAGATCATAATTTTGTGACTGATTCTGAGTAAAATCATGACATTAAGGAACTGCATTCTCAAGTTTATCCCAGAAGTTAAAAATGGTGAGACAATTTATTGATATTGAAGCTGCACCAATCTTTTTCTCTTAAGAACAGTAGTAGTTGTTTGTAATTTCACACTATTTGGGTTTTTGTAATTTAGGTTCAGCAGCCTTACATGTGTGAGGTGAAATTACTAATGAGCCCAGATTTCCAGAAACTGGCTCAGTTTACCAACATATACCCCATCGGCCATAGTGAGATCTTCAGGGTTCCCAGGGAGAACGATGTTGTTGTCACAGATCCACCAAATCCTAGAAAAGGTATGAAAACATGCTGCTTTTCTGCTCCTATTTACCATTATACACTCTGTGGCAGTATTTTTTGTGAGTATTAATTCTTTTCCTTTTCTTTAAATTAGCTGAAGAACAACTGATCTCCCACACTACCAGCCAGTACCCCTTGAAGCACACAGAAACCACCCAGGAGGAGATTGCAGCCCCAGGAAAGCTCCCAGAGACTCCTCTGCGTATGGACCCCGACCTTATGTATGATGTACGATATGATGATGAATTTGATGACAGACAACAGAGCCAACCAGATCAGATTCATATGGAAACTTCGCCCAAAGAATTTATGTCATCCTACTCGGTAAGTCAAGTGTAATGCATGATCAGATGCTAGACAGATATCTGTCAAGTGTATGTCTATATCAAAGGATTTGTAATAGCTTACAGTAGTGCCCCTGAAATTCCTTTTGTGTTACAGCTGATGATGTGGAACTGTATAAACTATTGACTAACTTCAGAATTTTGAGCAAGCTTTTGAGAAAAATGTTTGGATGCTATTTAGAGCTGTGTCAAATAATGAGGAACTTAAAAATGTAAATAAAAAAATTCAGTTAAACAACTTACCAGTATGGACAGAAAAAAGTTATAGCATTAGTAAAAAAATGCTTCTTTTTTTAAACACTCAAATGTGAAATTATCAGTTATCAATATCAGCTACAAGAAGTGGGTAATTACTGGTTATCAGTGTCTATTAAAAAAAGGAGAAAAAAATTCCTTGATCCTTAATTACGATTGATTCAGCCTATTTTTTCTTGCCTTTGCATGTGTACTCTTCCAATATGACTTGGAGATCCTTTTGTAATGTTTACTACTCTACCACCTCTACTAGTTTTTGTCCTACTTCTTCTGTACTTCTCTGCATTTCATTGTTTGTATGTAATTTTGTTGTGCACTCCAACTTGAAACTCTGCTGTCTTCTTGGCCGGGTCACCATTGAAAGAGAGTTTTTATCTCAACAGTTTTTTTTAACCCAGTTAAATAAAGGTTAAATAAAATTTAAAAAAATAGTAGAGACTTGTACCAGCAAGTCACGCTTATATCTCCATGTGCATCCCCTCCTTAGGCCATGTGTCATTGGGTTGAGGGAGTGAGGGAGCATCTGAGGCGTTTCAGCTCCGAGTCACTGCCTCTCTTCTTCCTGGTTATGTGGGTGGTGGTGATTGGTGTTGTTGGATCAGCAGTCATTGTCAGAATCTTAGACATCTTCTTCCCAACATGTGAACAAAAGTGAGTCTGTTTCATGGGGTTTATAACGAAGCAAAAACCTGCTCAAATATACAGAATGTGTACTTAACTGTGTCATCACTAACCAGCTGACTGTGCTACCCCCCCCCCCCCTTTTTTTTAAATCACAGGCACATTTTTCACCCAAACTCTATCACTGTGATGCCAGAGGAGGAAAAGCACACTCTGCTGGACAATATAGAAATAGAAGCAGATGAGGAAGAAAAGAAACCTTGAATAAGGGTTGACTAATCAGCTCCTTTATTTTCAGTTTGTTTTTTTCTTATTTAACCTCGGTTTCTGTTTTAAAGTTTTTGTCTCTAGCTGGTATTTAAACTTGTGAACCCATTGGTTTTGTTTTCACTCGAGTTCACTCTTAATGCACATAAAGCATAGAATAGGAGATGGTTTTAAACTATCTTATTCACTGAACTCAATGTGTTGATTAAATGCTAGTTTAAATAGGTTGGCTGTGTGATGTCACCAAATTAGATGACTAAATAATAATAAACAAACTGAGAATTAAGGGTTGCAGTCAATAATTTAGAGCCTTTTATTTACCAAAAAGACTTGTCTCTTCTGTACAGGTCACACTTTATTCTCAGACTTTGTTTGTTTTCAAAATCCCCGCACTAAAAAATATTTGTGAAGAAGGCTTTAGGACAGCAAATGAACTGTAATGATTTTATTTGATGTATTTTATTACTTACCATGAGGCAGGGTGTGTTTCCTGATTATCTTTAATGACATGATGAATAGTAAAAGCCATTATATGTTAGTCTATAATTGCATTTAGCTCAGACGATGCAATAATCAAAAAGAAAAAAATGAAGGTAACTGTGTTTGGAAAATATTAAAAATCTTGTGTCTGCACAGTTGATGACAATTGTATTTGTCCCATACTTCTTAAATCTGAATGTTGCCTAATGAAGAAATGTGTCCCCTCAAGCTCTGCTGCCCAGTTTTTAAGCTCATGTATAGATTGTCCTTCTTCACAGTGCCTCTGTGACTATTTTCGGGTCTCAGTACAAGGAGAACAGTAATTAATTTTCTTTGATTTTGACTGTTGTTTTCTGTTTCTGATAACAGAGACTTTAAGAGAGTTTCAGATAGTGTGTGTACACTCTAAACATCTAAGACAAACTACTACTATAACTGAATGGATGTCAAATACTGTGCGTGCAATAGATATGACCATAACTTAATGTGTAAATTATTGTTAAAAGAATCTCCACTTACTTTTGAAATTTGAAGTGTGAACTTGATTTGAACCTGCATGTTTGTTCCTTTTCTCCTTGTTGTCATTTCATCATGACTTTTGGTAAATGAAATGATAAACTTTCTGTGTATCACTCCTATTTTTCACTAGACTGTGTGTGAAGGACCAAGCAAATGGGGACTCGGCAGGTTAATGTTGTTAAAAAGGTGTTTTAATTAATTCAAAACTTTGCAAGTGCAAGTGTTTGACAAAGTTTTTGTCTTATTCTAAAATTATTATTGCACTTTTTAAAAAACACATTTAAAAGATCAGCTTGTGTTATCTCAGAGCAGCTGAGTTTGTGATTTTGTTTCCCCAGTGTTCAGTTAACCTGCAAAATGCATGATGTGCTGCAATGCCAAAAGGTGCATGTGTAGGTAGGCTAGTGAATGCAGTTTGCTCTTCTTAAAGCAAGTTGTACATTAAACTAGGAAACTGCATGAAGACAGAAAACAGGTAACATCTATTTAGATCAGCCTCAAATTTCAGATTGAAAGTCAATACAACAAAGTGCTGTAGATGCACTAAATTTACCTGCAAAACAAACTATGTCAGGCATGAATTCATGTGTTGTTCAGTAAGACAACAAAAATATATTTAGATTTTTTTTATTTAAATGGCGGTAGACCCATGTGTTATTATTTTGAGACACCTCTGTGCATAAAATGTATGAATTGCAGCTGGACTGTGTATGTGGGTCTAAAATCCTGCTAATTAAAAGCTTTCTTTATGACCACCAAGCTCTTGCCTTGTATTATTTTGTGGTTGTGCTTGCTTAGAGAGAACACTTACCACTTGTTGCTTTGTTTTCAGTATCTGGTCTGCTTACCAAGCAGAAGGCCTCCCATCTTTGATCTGAAGTGAACACAGTTCACAGCATTACTTAGGCATACAGTAGTTAACACACACAGTTTCCTCTAGGACATTAAATTCAAAAAACATTTTTTAAATTCTTATTTGACTGATATTTGGCCTGGAGGTAGAATAAAACATTTTCAACATTCCGTGTTCTTCCTTATAGTCCACTAGCCTTCCTTGATTGTCCGTGGGCATGATACCATACAAAATATTACAACAGAATGTTAGTGTCCTCTTACATTTTTCAATGCCATGAATCTGCCAAAAAAAGCTGGAGAAAACTTAGACAGCACCTTTCAGACTTAGAATAAATTAAACCAGCATTTTGCACTCTGCCTGTCAATAAAGATAGATAGCTGCTGAATTTGGTTTGTGCTCACTCACATCCTGTCATTCATGTGTATGCACGTCGGGAAAGTTACAGTTATACGACCTGAGCTCGGCACATACAATCAGTGTTGATATACAAACAACATCCTCACAATGACAAACATGTATGACTTTCCTGTTTTGACTTCTAATATTTATGATTCAACAGTACTAGAGCTTGCCTGGGACCAGACTTTTAAATGTGCCCACTCAAGCATGTTCTGTTTATAAATTAATCAGATGGAAAGTTAGATATCAAAGTTTCAGCATGTCCTCTTGAGTATAGTACTTTTTTTTACCTGAGCATATTGCTTAATGAATAATCATGTAAGACAATGTTTGTATTATCACCAGTAACTTTATTTATAGAGATTTCTTGTTAGTGTTATGTTTAAAAGAATTGAAATCTTCAAATATGTGAAAAAAAGAACATAGTTCTAAATACAATCAAGTACATTTAAAAAGGTGAAAACAAAACAGTTAACATTTTGTTGATATTATGACACTTGGGAAGGCAAAGCAGCATTGAAACATCTCTTGAAATTAACCCTACTGTCAGCATGTTGCTTTTACATTGTGTCAACTGATGCAGTTCATTTTGTTTTGGAGATTTTACATATTTGATGGTTTTAGGACTTTAAACTGTGTAAAAAAAAAAAAAAAAAGGGAAACTTTGCAAGAAAAACATAATTATCCACTGCCAGTTGATTCTTCAGTCACATTCAAAGTCAGGACTTTTGCATAATAGAGGGAGTTGCCTTTTTTCCAAGTGCAGAAACTTACCTCAACCTCTTTCATTTCCTCAATATCACCTAGATGATTTAGAAAAATAAACAGCCAAAAACTGACACACATAGCTGATACTATAACTCACTGTTTTCTGGCAAGTTAGCCTCACAACAGTTACACATTAAGACACAGACGCTTGTGTTTTTCAGCAGGACCCAAACTCTTCGATCCACTTTTCATACTTCTCCAAGTCAGCTGCAGACACAGATTTAGACACTTTCTTTAGAGCTGACTCAAAGTCCTCCATAGTGGTGGGCATGTGCATTTCATCCCGGGAAATATTACGGATCTCTTCTGGCGTTAAGCCCTCGATTCTTCGCCTCATGGCCATTAAAGAGGCATCCCTGCAGCATCACACACAAATTTCCTTTCAGTAGGGATTTCTAATGAGGCACATGAACTAACATTGAACTAGTTTACAGCAATTATCTATTAAAATGATACCCTGAAATTTACCCAAATTTTTACTGAAGGCAAGAACAGAGAAAAACAGTTTTCTTCTTTTTTGATTGACAGGTGTATGATTTCTTTTTAATGTGTGACCCCACTTCAGATTTGTTACCAAATCATTTAAACTTGGAATATAGCATAAATCCTTTGAAATAGTTTTTTGCAAACAGCACAAGCACAATTAAAAAAAAGCAGATATTTCAAGAAGATGGCTCATAACTTTGATAAGGAACATCAAACTTGTAAATATTTCAACTAAAAAAAAATGAGCATTGGTAGAGGGTATAGTGAGGGAAGACTGTAGGAGGATAAGGATTGGGTATCTTATCTCATCTCTCTCCATGTACCCAGTGACATGGAGAGAAAGGGATGTGGGTGTGGAACAAATGTCTATAGACAGATGTTGCACTTTTATGCTATGTGTCACTGGGTCACCAGATAGCCAGTCCTTCTTGTGTTTTCTTTAATTGTTACAATTTGCTGGTGAAGCCAAATATGTGTACCCACACAATCAATTTGGGTGTGATTTTAAGTTGCTTGACAACAACTTGACATACTGATGTAAAAAAATCAGTCTGTGTATACAATTTTTCTTTAATCGTTGTTTTCAAAAGGACATTACTGTCAAGATACACAATTGTGCAAAGGATGGAAGACAGCAGAGATTGCTGACCTGCACACATTGGTAATGTCAGCTCCAGAGTAACCCTCCAACTGCTCTGCAATCTTGTCCAAGTCTACATCATTGGCCAGCTCCAGCTCCTTTAGGTTGATCCTTAGTAGCTCCACTCGTCCTTTGGCTGCAGACGTAAATGCAAAAGTGAGTGATTGAAGATGGCGGGAGCTCACTTTTCTTCCTAAAGCCTACAGTACATACCAAATATACAACCTTGCAATTACTGTCTTTAGTTGTATGCCTCAACAAATCAAACCATCATTTTGCCCAAGCAGACATTTGTGAAATATTTTGTCATAATATCAGTATGAATTCTTTTTTTTTTTTCTTTTCTTTTTTTTTTTTGGTGGGGGGGGTAAGTTCACACTGCATCACACGTTTTTTTCTGATTGTCTGATGATGGTGCAAACAGCACAAATCAAGTGGAATCTAATTTTTTCAATTGCAATTTGGGCCAATAAGTGGTAATTGACAAAATTTTTTTTGAGCATGACCTCAGCCTGAACAGTCATGTGACCCAAAGCGTAATTAAAGTGACTTTTACATCTTTTCAGAGGTACTCTCCTTGAGGTAACTTGATGTAGTCAGGCTTTGCAAAACTTATGGATGACCGAGCAAACAGAACATTGCAATGCCAAACAGGTCAGACAGCATGCGGTAACCTGCCTTTGTTGCTAGACAATACAACCCACAACCAACGCACTTTAGGAGAAATGAGTCACCTGAAGTGGGAGTCTTGCTGTAAGACTCTCGTAGAGAGGTACTGACAGATGTAGTTAAAAAATAGTCCTTGATATTCTGAAATTTTGGGTGAAATCTGAATCACTGAAACTATTTGCATCATAATCTCACATTCTAAGCAGTATTTATCACAAACTACTGGTTGTTTCCTGTTGCCCTAAACAAAATAAGAGGACAAAGAATGTATGTCTACTATGCACACTGTTCTTACGGTGACAGGGAACAAAATGCAAGGAATGTGGGGATTAGAGGGCTCAAGGTATGTTTGCCCCAGAACCTCTGTGACAAATTAATCAGGTACCATCCAAGCAGCAAACTTGGGGACTGAGAATTTAGGCCAATACCAACATGCCAAAACCTTCAGTTGACTGGCTCTGTAAATTCTCATAGAGCCCTAAGTCCAAGTCTAACTTGACAGCAAAAACAAACATGTTTACAGTATGTCTACACATATATTTACAACATGTTACAACAAGAATTTCGTCTCTAAAGCTAGTTAACCTGTTCATGACAACTGTATGGGGGAGGAATTTTCATACAAATCATTCAATTATATTGTATATTAAAGCTTAAGTTATAGATAATAAGGGTGTGTTCATTTTGAGGCAGTTGCATCACAGCAGTTGCCAGCTGTGTGCTGGGGCTTACAGAGTCATTGGTAGCAGTAAGTATCCTCTCCAGCTCCACCCTCTTACACAAAAACAGTTCCATAAGATGGCCATAATGCTACACTTGAGACTTCAAAAACCAACGGATGACATCATAATGGCTCAGTCAGTTATTGAATATGCTGTTTAAGGTTTACAAACTAAACTTGGCCACCCTACAGAGGTCGCTCATTTTGGCTGTTTATATTCACCATCTGAATTAAATCACAGCCCAAAGCTTGTGACTGTAGGTCAGGGTTAAGATGTAGACTGACTGGAAAAGGAAGCAAGCCTTGTCTTCTGACTTAGTTCACTCTTTACCATGATGGTCCAGTACAACACCTGAATTATTGCTCATGCTTCACCAAATCCATCTCCAACTCTATTTTCCATTCAATGTGACCCCAATACATCTTAACTGCTTTAGACTAAGGGTTTGGTGTGTCTTGTTTTCAAGGTTTGGAATAGTATATTTTAAACAGCTCATCATTTTAGGCCGCATTATTTTTGGTCGATCAATTAGTTTTATTGAACTAAATCTTTGATGAGACCTATGGAGACTACACTGTTAAGCAGCAAAGAAAGGACTAGGTACTTGAAGGCAGAGGGATGTAGATCCTCTTCTCCAGCCTTCTTCTCAGAGCCTCATCGATGTCCCATGGGAAGTTGGTGGCAGCCAACACCATCACCATCTTAGATGGGTCGTCATTTTCCGATGCTCCTCCAACACCTCCACAAATGTCATAAAAAAATGAAATCCATCAAAAAAGTGAACACTTCAGTCTGTTTTTTTCTATTAAAAATTATTTCTATAGTGCCAGATAATTCATGATATTGCAGCAAAGTGATGTTGGCTTTTTTCAATAGTTACAGACTGATAAAATGGTTGAACAGAAAACTGAATTGAAAATGTGAGACTTTGTATGTACAACTGTCTTGTCATTGTTACTATACTAGAACATCTAATGGACAAAATACCATCCATTTGCACCAGTAGCTCTGCCTTGACTCTCCGGCTGGCCTCATGTTCCTCTGAAGTCCCTCTACGGCTGCACATGGAGTCAATTTCATCAATAAAGATTGTAGTGGGAGCATAAAAACGTGCCTGTGCAAGAGGACATACAATTATTGAACACATGAGAAACTTCAACTCATCTGCTTTTCTTAATGTGTGATTCTAAGGTAGTTTTTAAAGTTACAGTATTTTTTCAGGAACACCAATAAAAAAGTTACATTAAATCTGAATAAATTTCCCCCTGTAACAGAGCTTTCATCAGTATTTAAATATATGATGTAAACTCACTGGAATTTTCAAAGACAAAAGTTTTACTTCATTTCACGCACAAGAACTAATTCAGATTAGTCAGACAAAAATAACAGTATTCAAGTTATAACTGAGCAAATCACATTCAAAATCAAAAGGTGTGCTGAGCATTTTTTTAACCTCTACAGAGCAGGAGAATTCATTAAAAAACAAACAAACAAACTTGATGTATTGTCAACTTGTAAAGACTATGGGCATCAAATTGGATACATAACACCAGTAAGTCCAATGTTACTCTTAGGTATGGTTTTACACCATTTCTGGACATATATGAGTAATTAGCTTTCTAGACACATCCACCTCTTTAATGTAGCTTTTTTCCATTTCATGCTCAGCAAGTAGTGCATACTTGACTTTTCTCAGCTTGTTTGCTAAAAAAACCATAATGACCACGTCATATTATGTGTTTGTAATGTGATAGCCTGTAAATCAGGAGATATATGAATTTTTCTATCTTTTACAAATTATTATGCTAAATTTTGGCAGACCTTCTACTGTCCCTAAATATTAGATTTTTACTTAGTATTTAAATGCATGTTGATTTTTTTCTAGGAAATACAGTCAAGTATAATATATTGTTTGTGTAGGGCTATTCCAGACCGTAGAACCTCTACAGGAAACTTAGTGATGCCCTGAAAATCAAGTATTCCTAAAGAGCTCAAAAATACTTGCAAAAAAAACTTAACAATGTTGCTTGATTATCACCTTCACAAATCTCAAGTCTTACCATTTCAAAGAGAAGACGAACTAGCTTCTCAGACTCCCCTCTGTACTTAGAGGTAAGAGTAGATGAGGAGACATTAAAGAAGGTGGTTCTGCACTCAGTAGCAACTGCTTTGGCCAAAAGTGTTTTCCCTGTGCCTGGAGGTCCCACCATAAGCACTCCCTAGAATTGCAAATTGATATTAGCAATAAATATTACAAAACAAATGAAACTGTAATCTCCTCTAGTCGGTACCTTCCATGGTCTTCGTATGCCTTTGAAAAATGCTGGCATCCACATGGGCAACACCACTGCTTCTTTCAGGAGTTTTTTTGCATCTTCCAAGTCTGCAATATTGTCCCTGTAGCAGCAGATGAAAGAGAATATGTAAAACTGTACATTACCTAAAGATTCTTGGTAATAAAGGCCTTGTTCACATTGCCAGCCCCAAATCTGATTTTTGTAATATCTGGATTATATCCAGACTGATTTTATGAAGTCTAAACAGCAATAAGGACATCAAATCCAATTTGTTGCATTTTTCTGCTTTTTCTTTCCCTTAACCATACTTAGAAAGGACTGCCAAATTTAGAAGAGTTGTCCATGCAAAAATATGTTGAATTTCTAATTGCAATTTGTCATGGTAATTAAAACTGCTGGGGTTTTTTATAGTTGTCTTATGGTTGTTAAGGTAAGGTACCAACTACTGAAGCAGTGGTGAACAGCTGATAAAACAAAAAAATACAGTGTCTAAAATGAAATTATCAATACTTGATCAGTTTACTTTTTGTGATGAACAAGAACTGCTGAACATATACCATTTCACATTTGGATTCTGTGATATAATATCTCTCTCCAGAGCTTCCACAAGGTCTTTGTCATATCCTGTTCCATCAAATTTTTTCACTTCTTTCTCCTGGACATCTGATTTGGTCTGAAAAACAGAAACAAAAAAATATTACTCTTCTTTTACTTGAACTTAAACAATGACGGGGTTCCCACTCTTTCCAGGACTTTTCCAGGACATTTTCAGCCAGTACAGACACACGTTTTCACGTCATACACTAATACATTCCCGTCCCCCTCATTCTTTGGAAGTGTTCTTTACTACAGTTGTAACTTGCATTTACCCAGATTGTTGCTATTTATTACTCAGACATTTGATGTGCAGTCTATGGCTATAATCTATCTATGAAAAATAATTATGACCAATGTATCATAGAATAATGCAAACACACCCACAGATTACAGCGCAGCACTTCACTAGCATGACAAACTGGAGTAGCAGTGTTCAATTGGGTAATTCCCAACTCAACTTTCTCTTCTCTCTTACGTTCTCTAGTGCAATTCATTTAAAAATGTTTGTATATTTTCAATAAATCAATGACAAACAATGTCCTTTGTTTCATGTCAGTTTACTGCACAACTCAGATTTTTTACACATCTGGCACCTGCATTTCTCCAACATAATTAAAATCAAAATCACTGCCAAAATAGCCATTGTAAGGGCGCCCCTCTTCCCTGTGGTCTCTGTGCGCATCTCACTCTGTTGACAACTACTTTTATTGGAAATTAACGAGTTTTAGTCGACATGAAACGTCGTTAATCTCTCTAACTTCTTCTCTCCATCTATCTGTGCACATAGTAATACAACAGAATTCCTAATGTTGTTTTCATTCGCTTATTTTTGTCAGACATTAAAACAAGTGTGAAATACTGAGTGAAACGTGGCCCATTAAGATTACCTGTTAAGCTCCCGCTGTGCTGAAATCAGAGATGTGTTGCATCTCGCAGCACACAGCCAACTCAGTAACCGACACACCCACTAGAACTCTCCTCTGCCTGTCACTCAACGGAGGACAGAGAGGAGCCTGTGGCCGCCCACGGGAGAGAAAACCCTCACACTCGTGGACCAACACTAGCGACACTTTTCAACTTACAGTCACTAGTTTTGTCTCTAGGCGATAAGTCCTTAACGGGGTCTGAAAAGTCACTAAATGTAGCGACAAAGTCAATTGGAAGAACTGGGTTGCAGAACTGCTCAAAGCGGAAATGCAAATTTGATTGGCTGGTAGCGTCACGTGGGGCACTGCGTCGGCTAGAAGCAGAGAAGGGCTATGCCTTAATGTTGCCCAGAAGACAAGGTGACAACAGACATGCATGCACATAACTTTTAACCCGTTTGCATTGACAGGGGGAATATAAATATTTTTCCAGGATAAGTTAACCGTTTCAGGGACATTTGACCTTTTTTCTCATTTTCCATATGTTTCCCAGGTTTTCCAGGACGCGTGGGAACCCTGATTGAGGTCTGCTTACTCTCAGATAGAGAATTGGAATTATAGACTGCAAGTAGCTGTTGGTAAATAAGTGGCATGTGGATATTGTTTAATCAACTGTACAAATAGTTGTGTTTAAACATACTCTAGGTGTAATGAAACCTCCAGCATGCTATTCACCTTTTCATCTTTTGCTTTGCTTGCAGCCTCCTTGACTTCCTTTGACTCCTTCTTTTCTTTGCCCTTGGAGGGTTTGTTTCTGTCCCCATTGGCCCCTCGAGGTAAATGCCTCTGCTGGGCCCTTACAGCCACACTCAGACGGTTGTTGGGCGGTTTGCTGTCTTTATAGGGGTTAGAGGGCCGCCTGACAGGACAAGGAGAGTGTCTTTAAAAGGACAAGAAGGAGACAGAATTACCAACAACAACCAACAGTCTTTCAAGCCATGCCTTTTAATCATTCCAAACAAGTATTTGACTCATTGTAATTATATAGGAGTTTTATTCATACCAAAACACTAAAAAGTGATACAATTACATTATTGGACAGGTCGCCAGTCCATCGCAGGGCACAAACACTCATCATGTGCCTCCCAAATATAGCCTATAACAATAAATCC
>JAPZDZ010000010.1:2783126-2794582 GCA_029783805.1 Acanthurus tennentii
ATGTAACTTAACAAGATATTTATTGTGTTTCTTATACTCTAGGAAAAATTGGAGAGGACAATAATAATTCCTTTGTGTAAATATTCTATTTTTATTTTCATTGGAACATTCTAAAACGATTACATACTTATGCTGTCTAGTTACTCTCTAATCATGTGGTATTTAAGACTGGACGCGCTCCAGTGGTAGCTTAGTTCACATTTACAATTAATACAAATTACTTTTGTTTTGTCCAGAGAACCATCGAGCAAAACTTTAAAGCTAAACTTTCTGTTTTAAAGTCCCTTTTCTGTATCCATTTCTGTTTTGTAACCGTTTGCAATGTTATTTTAGAGCCACTTCCTGAAACTACGGAAGCTGGCAAGGCACAGACCGTGCGTGCGTTAATCGTGCATTAAAAAAATGAGTGCCTTAAAAGGAGTTTGAGTTGACGCGTTATTAACGCGTTAACTTTGACAGCCCTAATATATATATATATATAAAATTCTAAAATATAGTTCTATAATTTAGCGTAATGGAGAGGGGGTTGGATTGAATAAGTTTATACTTCTTTCTATTCCTTCTCGAAGATGCATGATTTATTATGTATGTGATGTATGTATGTGTGTGTATGAATGTGTATGTGTCCATAAATGTATGTATGTATGTGTACATATTTTCTTCTCCAATCGCACTGCTAGGGATTAACGGTTGTTTTACATATATTTTCTGTTTGCATGCTCAAAATAAAGACATCAATCAATCAATTTTAAGTTCAGTTAATAAGGACCACCCCCACCTGCTAGATGAATTGTACCGAAAATTACAAGGTAAAACTCACCTCATTTACTTTGTTAGCAGTGTTGTTCTCCTCTTTTTGTTTCTCCTCTTTCTTTTCATGCTTATTGTTACTATTGTTCTCTGTTGCCTGTGTCTGTTGCTGCCCATCAAACAATGGAGGAGATGAATGGAAATAGAAAGAGACAAAAAAGGGAAAAAAACAACATCAGAAATAGGCAGATGAAACGAGACAGTATTGTCAAAAACCATGGTTACAGATGATCAAACTTTTCTCCAAAATGACAAGGTACTGATAATTTAGGGCATTAATGATGTGCTGAATGATGTCAATTTCACACATTTTTTAAATCAGTTACTGGCACAACCTAAATTCGGCTGATCATGTATGTTATACCCATAACCACGCTGTCTTATCTGTTGTATTGCTATGCAATACAGCACGGACTGCTGCTATTCATAATGTACTTGATATTGTAAATAATAGCCCTAGGGCTGTGAACCATACAAGTGCCACAGTGTGATTAATTAGAATCGCATGCTTGGTAGGGTAAGTAAGAAAATAGGGATTGACCATTATGTGTGGTTGGACACCCAGATGGATTTTACCACTATTACTCAAACTGTCACAATGTGTGAACACAACTGACAGAGCTTCATGGAGCATGTAATTATGATTAAATGACAACTTTCCATACAGTGTACTGTATATCCCACTGAAGATGTCTCCACTTCCTTTCACTGCACAAAACTTGCATTGCCATCTTCTGTTGATGACATCATTTGAATCCAGAGTCTGCACAGTGGTGACAAGGTGATGGATCCGCAATAAAGGTATCAAAGATATCAAGGTGCTAACTGTGTGGTTTCATATCCGTTTTTTTTAACTTACTATATGTTTTAAAACTATATTAAAACATACTTATCAGAAAAAAATTATATGTGATCATACACCAGTGTAAAAAGAACTATCTAAGATTACAGAAAACATCTTTAGTGATGTGTGCTTTTACTGTTTAGCTTGGCCTCCAGTCCCATCTATTGAAATGGGCTGGGTGGGATTTTTGACTCAGCTGAGGCTAGCCATCTTAGCGTGTAGAAAGCAATTGCTTTGTACCTGTTTCTGCTTCCCTGCGTAATGCTTTCCAGTGTACTGCAGTATTGTGGACACACCCATGCACATAGGGTACTGATATCGTTGCAAAAACAGTCATTCTTGCGGAAAAGTCTGTAGCCCTTGAAAACAATGCATGACTCCGGCACATTTACTCAGGCACCATTCTTCAATTAAACCCGACAGAGCTTTTCCAGTATGTAAGAACATATCTGACATGGATAATCCCTGGTTGTGAGCTACATGTGTGAAAGGGCAACAATACATCTGCACAAGATTCTACATACATTGTCCAGAGTTCCTATGTGAAAACAGCTTATGACTGAGTTGGTTTCACAAGTAGTATCATGTAACCCATTCTTACATGTTAAGGATTGAAGTCTTTCTGGTGCAGAGTGTTTCTTTTTTGCCCGTTACATTTACATCACATGTAGCTTTAAGAATGGAAAACTGAATCAGTGGTGCCTGTGCTCAGTTTTTTCAACCATTGCTGGTTGATGTATGGATTTTAATTTCAAATGCTGTGCCGTTTCAAGGCTGTGATTTCTTTAATAGTTTATACACAGTTGACTCTTCGCTAAGCCAAGAGTTCACACTGTTGCTAACTTAGCTCCTTAGAGAGAAATTGTCTAATTTTTGGAAAAACAGACAGACAGAAGCGGACAGAAGGGTCTGCAATAGGACTTTGAATGCTATGTACCGGAAGTCAAACTGACTCAGCAGCTAAAAAACGTTTAAGCTATGAATATAAAAATACATGCTAAAGCCTACAGATTATAGTGCAGCTGCTTCAACTTGCATTTCAGTGCACTCATAAAACAAGCAAGGACTCATGAAAATTTAGGACTCGTTAAGGACAAGGGGCCATTATGTTATTATTATTATTATTATTTTGTTATGTTACATTATGCTATGTTATAGTACTTAACAGGCATAACAAAAACAAGTTAACTATTAATGTTCTACATTTGAATAGAAGACATTTTTTTCTGACCTGCATTTATACACTCTTTCTGATGAGAATCTCTTTCTGTACATCAATTTTTCGATGGTCACCAGGGCTGAACTAAGAAACTAAGAAAGTGGCTGTGGCACTTACCAGTGGACTGAGACTGACTTCCAGTGAATCCTTTAACTTTGTATCCCTTCGGGAGGATGGTGCAGTCTCTGTTATAGCTGCAGTAGCGACAGCCGCCGCTGTGCGAGATGATGAACGGCGTGTGGTCCTTGCGGGGGAACGTGACCGGCTACGACGGCGCCCTGGTGATCGGGATCGAGAACGGGAACGGGAACGAGAGCGGGCCTGGAAACCAGCAGCACTCTAAGGAAAAATTGCAAGTGAAACCAAAGATGGTTTACAAAGCTCTGAAAAGACAGTTTTTAGTGCTATGACCCTGTTTTTACCTAGTTTTTCAATCGATAACAACTCTGCAAACAAATTTCGAAGAGCCCATGGAGATATAAAGCAAATACCTAAAACATCTTTGTCAACTGTGTTGTTCTGATTTGTGCACTATTTTTTTCTTCTGCTTTCAATATCCTGCAGACATAAAGAGCATGCTTATTTGTTTTTCTGGTCGGCTTGGCACAGTTTAGTGCATTGCTGTCACTTGCAGGTACAAAACAACAACACAGTTGGTGTCTACAAGCAGAAATGTTTGTTTGCGTTATTTTGCATATAGAGTGGGGGAGTGAGATCCAATCACAAGTGGTCACCAGAGACGCATTTGGAGACGCATGCTAATGTCAGGTGGGAACACAAACAATTAGCGCTGACCACTTGCGTTCAGATCACTCAGGACTGATTGAAAAACCAAGAAGAAACAGGCTCTATGTCTATGTGAATCTTGAAATACCTT
Organism: Acanthurus tennentii; assembly: GCA_029783805.1. NCBI lineage: Eukaryota > Metazoa > Chordata > Actinopteri > Acanthuriformes > Acanthuridae > Acanthurus > Acanthurus tennentii. The sequence continues at coordinate 2,786,877 of JAPZDZ010000010.1, forward strand.
GATGTCTTGCTCTTTGAGCTCCAGCTCAGTACCATCCTTGTAGATAACGGTGTAAAGCTGACTTTTGGCATCATAGCCTAACACCTTGACCTCATAATAAAGACTGCTGCCGGGCCAGCGGCCCATCACCATTTCCCCTCTCTGATACTTCACGGAAGGCATCCTCATTGGCCTGAGAACCACTAAAAGAGAACAGACTGAGTGAGAGCCGAAGGTATAACGAGAAGAGGGAAGAAAGAGACAGAAGAGAAAGTGAAATGGGGAGAAGACAGACATAGGAGGGCAAAGACCAAATGCTATAAAACAAAGTACAGTAGGGAATGGAGAAGAGAGCGAAGGTGACAAAAGATAACAGTACTTAATTTTTTTTTCTTTTTAAGCCTCTCATTCAGCTTCTAAAACTTGCATTTACTCGATGGAGTAAAATCAGTGTCCAGACACCCCCCCCCCCATCCAAACAGTGAGAGCTTGGTGTTTTTAATTCAGATTTTCACAGTAAAAAAGTGTTAAAGTGAAGAAGTCTTATACGTTCTGCAAAAAATAAATGAATAAATAACATAAGGAACTTAACTTTTGATGCCATGCAAACCTTTCTCCTTCCGCACAGTCCACGAAAGCAAAGCACAAGCTCAAACTTCAACAATCTGCCTAAAAGACAACTGTAGTGACATCTCAAGATCTCAATAGCCTCATTGTCATGCGCACTGCTATGGCATTGACATACAACTTTCTACTTGTTTACTGCAGTCACATACAGTGTAACTAAGGCTGAAAAATGATTTAGTATTACCATGTAATGTCATTTCAAAGAGTCATACAATTATGAATCACTGACAGTTGTGATTAGAATAAGCTGTTGTCTTGCCATGATTAATGATTAACAATTTTAAGATCTAGCGTGCAACATAAAGCACAAAAAACAGAAATTATACAGTAATTGATGTGACTGTACTTAGCAAATGTTATTCAAAAAGACACAGGGCTGTAAATAAGAGCATTCACATACAAAATACCTCATTTTAAGATATTAGATTTTCATGAGCTAAAACAGGAAAATGAACCAGAGAGAAAATCAAGCACCCATTACAATAATACAATCAGAGAAAGGTGGGCTGTTCTGAACACTCCCCCTGACATTTACTCTAAATAAAATGTGCTTAACCTTAAAACAACAACATTAACAGCTCTTTCCATGGTCTGGACTTAAAGCCCTGGCAGAATCCTTGAACTACACAGAGAAAAGGAAAAAAGAAAGAAAGAAAGAAATAAAAAACAGAGAGCAACTGAATCTGCAATTATGCTCTATTTTTTTGAAATGCTTTGTAAAACTAATGTGGCAAATCAACAGTTGAGTATGGATAGGTCCACCAACTGTGTATTTGCTAACTAAATGTCCTGTTGTCTCGCACTGCTTATGGGTGAACGGTAAAGAGACAATCAACCACAAATTAAGTCAAACGATGGATTAACTAAAAACAGGAATTAGCCTAATCCAAAACTTGATTCTAAATAAAAACAGTTCAGAAAGCCATCTTTGTTCTGTTTATCTTCAAGTTCAAATAGTATCTGTGTTTACATCTGTGCCAACTGTATACATCTCCTCTTTATGAATTTAAAACCATTCAAAAATTTAGAGAGGCTTAACAACCTACGTTAGATAGCACTTTAGAATAGCAAAATCCTACTGTAGTGTTCCTCACTGAACACAATGAGGTAGGCCAGGCAAGGTCAGCATTATGGAACATTAGTGACTAGGGAGGCTCAGTGTCTAAAAAATGACCACACTACTGCAGAACTGCTGACAGGTCTGTCCCTGCTAGGTTTACCCTAAGCTGACTGTCTGAAAGTTCTGGCATTCAAGTCAGAGTGAACCAGGCAAGGAATTTTAGACCAATCGGAGTACAAATGGTATGAAACTATACTGTGGTTGTTAAGTCTGCCAACGCTAAGAGACAGTTAAAGGACAAGCATAAAATCTAACTAGGCTCAAAAGATGGTGGTAACAGCTAGTCATTTTCAATTAGACTATACACACCCACTGTTCTGTAGACAAATTACACAAAGATAATTGAGTTATATGCAGCTTTAAAAACCAAAACGAAACAAAAAAAACAATTATAACTTATATTCACTCTTAATCACATCTCATTTACTTATGTCATTGCCAGCATAAGAACAAAAGAGAAGTCCTTGTGATATTATAATTGATCAGTAGCACCACAACAAAATCATTAAGTTGCTGAGGAAGGAAACACTGACTCAAACACATTCCAGGAACAGGCTTTGGTCTCACTAAAGCAAATTTAGGTCTTTACCTACAATGTTTATTACAATTTTAGCCATATAGTATTGTGAAATCTCCAATCAGCACTCTTGGCCATTAAAATTACACCGCTATGCTTCAATAAATGAGAGCTAACATGTAGAAATAATGCATCTGAAGAGAAATAAAGCATTATACACATACCCCCCCTCCCCGTCAAAGTTAGCAATTATGGCTGATTCTCACCTAATAAAACACCCTGTTCAACCTCATTTTACAGAAGAAAATAAGTCAACAAGTCAACTGATTTACAGCAAAGGTTCCAGCAGTCCATTAAGAATTTGGCTCACTATGATTACCGGCAGGGAGAGTCACACATAAGCAGTCAATCCCTAATCAACTCGTAACTGATCTAATCTAGTTAAACGTTAAAATCCTTATCTGAATGAAAAACCTCAATATGACACACCCAAAGTCAGTCCCTGCACTGTTTTCTTTGCTTGCCTGCCGATATCCATATAGGATGTGGAAGTTGGGGCTGAATCGTGACTGATGGGTTTCCCCTCAGCTCTCAGGCTGAGTTGATGAAAGGATACGCGCTGAAACGTGGGTGGGGTTTTAAAATAAAGTAAAGCAGACATCCCCCCTTTGTGCTGAAAACTGAGCTCCACCTGTCATGCAATATAACCTGTGATAAGTTATTAACTCCGATCAGATTCAATAACCTGTTAGGTGAAAAAGCATATGACTTTTTATGTAAATATTTACCATGGTGAGAATAAATAACTATGGATTCTTTGGTCAGTAAAAGAAATATGACAGATTACTCCCTGATGTGCCATCAAACATACTGTAAAGTCTCAAGTCCCATGACCGCTTATTATTTGTTATGTTGGAATCTAGCATGTGTAATGAAATTATTTATGCAAATACTCTGCGAAACCTTAATAAGAATTATATATATTATATATTTGTATAATATATTTATATATGCATATTTGCTACATATTTGGTGCTTACAACGGCGCTGACCTTTAAACAAACATAATGGAAAGTGTTGCTTTCTTATCTTTATTTTTGTTTAAACTGGTATGATCTGCGAAATTTTCATGTCTTAATAAAAGGTAATAGCACTGACCTTTAAATTTTTACAAATAAAGCAATATGAATAATTCGGAGCGCCAAAATTGACTGATTGTAAGCCTAATCGAACCGTTTTCACTTAGTAAAAAAAAGACCACGAAAAGACACAAGAAAGCAAGCTTGGTTTTTCTTCTGGATAACAGATACTTACTTTCTTCTTACAAAGTTATCATTCACTCATAATAATGTTATGTACGACGTGTTTCATTCACAAACTACGCCCAACGTTAGCCGTGTAAGCGCCGGAATAGCCGTGCTTCACTTGCAAGCGACAAAAAGAATGGAGGGAAAACGTCATGTATTCAAATGCTCTCGGCAAAGAAACCAAATACGTCTGTCAAGAATCAGCCCTTGAGAACATGTAAGTTCAGAAAACAGAAATAATTGATGGCAACGTTATCCTAACAAAAAATGTTAAAATGTGTGGTGAACAAGCAATCACAAAACCAACCGCGTATAGGTTTCTGTTACAATCTAATTTAAGGTCTTGTTTGACGAAGCAGGCACAGTCTAATTTCTGACTATCGTATGGCTGCGCGTGTCTTAATCTGGATGTTGCAGAGTAGCAAGTCCATAACGATAACGTTTTCACTTAGTTGACATCACATTTCTGCTACACAAAAATGTCAGAGCTCTCTAAAAAAATGAACATTTATTAAAGGGAAAGGTCGACGGCACACAAGAAATTCTTATAGTTAATTCAAAACATTTACTTTGACCAGTGGACAGAAGTTAATTCCAGTAACTAGTCGGAGCCTGTGCCGCCGTTGCACAGCCAGCTAAAGTTAGCCTCGGCTGAGCCCCAACTGCCAACAAAGAGAAACGTAAAGCGATTTGCTCTTTAGCACCACAAACATATCTATTGGTTGAATGCACTTACCTTAACGCAAGAACAACAATTCCAGCGATTAAAAACTATAAGATATTCCCTTACAAGATGAGGAATAAATAAATTGAGGTTAATATTTTAAAAACAGACTTCACTTGCGTTTGACGTAGAGCTCGATTTCCCTCCCTCTCCGGGAAAAATCCACCAGTGACTAGAAAGGCGCGAACGCTGCTGGTTGGCTAGCTCAGCGTTCATTTCAAACAATTCTGCAAATTCATTGGTTATAAGTGGATTTTAACTGAGTTAGGATTGGTTAAGAATGAGTCACATCTACTTTGTTTACTGGTGTCAAATTACGGTTAGACAAAATGGTAGAGGGGACAAAAACATATAGTTGACCTTTATTAAAAAATGAACAAACTATCATTACATTATAAACACAGTTTTTGTTGTATACATGATGTACACAGATATACACAGTTTTTGCTTTATAGTGAAATTAAAAATGTCCCTAACACTGACACATGTTGTAATGAAAAGGCATAATAATCTCATAGGCAAAAACAGCTGATACAAAATCAGTGTACCCTAGCACATTAATGATATAAACAATATTTACATTATAATACACTAGATTTTAATTGGTATTAATAAAAATAATATAATAATGAGAACTCACATGTCAAATATAATTTTATTCTCATGAACTTCATTTTTTAAATGTTCATAACTTTCTGCTTAAGTTGTATCATGAGGGGACTACAACTGCTTTGTCGTAAAATGACAAAGAAATTAGAATTTTAAATCTTAATATTAATGTATTCAGATAATAATCTATGAACACTCATATCCATAAGTATTTGGGCACTGACACTTTTTTGTAATCCTGCCCCTTTATTATTACCACAGTGGATATGAAATGAAGAGAACAAGATGTGATTGAAGTGTAGACTTTCAGCCAAATGGGTTTGGAATTTCAGCTGTTTTTATATATGGTCCCTCCTTTTTCAGGGGCTCCAAAGTAGTTGACGTACAAGCAGTTTTATCACCAGGTGTTGCCTGTTCCCATGTTTTTTAGTGAAAAATTAAGCAGATCAAAGGTCTAAAGTGGATTCCAAATGTTGAATTTTCATTTGATTATTAAAACTCTGGTTCAGAAAGGTGCCAATGTGCCTGAATAAAACAAACATGGGCCTGACCTATTGAATAGATAACAGATTTATTTTCACAAGTTACTATGGACCTGACTGCTGTGACATGGTACTCACACCTGTTGTTCATATCCAAAACTAACAGACAGAAAAGGAAGAAAACTGATTTTGAAACTTTAAACAATTGAATTACAGCATCAAGGTTTTCTCCGCCTTCTTCTCTGTCTCTCTGCAGCTAAGGGTGTTTTCCTGTCAAAGCAAAAGCTGCAGCAGACCTTTTCTGGCTGCAAGTCAAACAAAACTCAAGTGAACTGCAAAGGACGAGACCTCTCTTTGCTCCACCCACAGGAAATGTTGCTGTATGAGTTATAAAATGAAGCTGCACAGACAAAAAAAAGTGTAGTAAATCTACAGACAATCAAGAAATATTAAAATATTTGTGGCAACTACAGCTTTTGCAAGTGTCACCCAAAAGCATCTAGATAATTATTAAATCCATAACTAATATAATGTCAAATATATCTTTACATAATGTTAATAAGTGTCTCGTATTGAGAGAATCTACATGTTAGTTTCCACAACTGAGGTACAATCAAGCAGAAAGATATATTGTAATGTATATTTATTTATACCTTAAAAATACCTTATCCACCTTATTATAAAATACCTTATTCACAGAGCCATATTTACAGATTCAAAGCCTTTATTATTTTTCCATGATGCATACAGTGATATATGAATCCCTAAAACAATTAATTGTTTTAAGAATTAAAACATGAATTATTTAAATAAATACACTGGCTCCTCATGAATGACTTTAAAGACCTGAGTTGTGACTGCAGCAACTGTATGTTTTTAAAAACAAAAACAAAAAAAAACCTGCATAGAAACCCTTTGTGCTAGAAAGACCTACTTTCTTTATACATCACTAACTGCAGTGTGTAACCAGGGACAAAAAACTGAAAAGAAGAGCTGCATTTGATGAAAAGCTGAGCTGCAACTGGAATCAGAAATTGGAAATTTACACATCATATAAGAAAAATATATTAAACAGGTATGATGCACCTGACTTTGGAAGGATCAATACAAAATCCTTTGAGAATAAGCTTTTTATATGTTAACACTAAAATGCAAACCACAACTTGAAGTGTTGTAGGTTAAAATCTTGACCCCACTTCTGTCATCTTTCTCTACAGTTCATTTACATTTAGCAGCGCAAGAAGAAAGGATTGCAAAAAGGCACGCACATCATGAAGGCTTGTTTATGCACTCATTTTCGGTTAGTCTTCCTCTTCCTGTTCTCCTCTGCAAATGTGGAACAGTCGGATATGTCGTCACAGTTACTATGCTGCCAAACAGAAACTAAGCTGGTGTACCAACAGGAAATTCAGTCTTTATTCACTAAAACATTGTAATTTTATATCAAAGAATAAACAACATTTTTCCCCTCTGAATTCAAAAGTTAAATTCATAGGCAATAAAATTGGCCTTCTCAATTCAGTACACTCAGAGTTTTTATCACTATAGTCAACTATTACTTAGCTCACTCAGTTATAGAGCAGCTTAACCCAAAATTCTCTTTTGAGTCTTTTGAGCTCTCATCTAAATTTGAAATTCAAAAATGGCACATGGGACATTAGCTAAAATTATGTGATAGTGGTTATGGTGCTATTTATTTTAAAAGTCAGAAAATAATAGTAAAATGAGTGACTCTGAAAGACCTTTCAATAGTTGAAGGTTTGCATTAGTGAACTATACTAGAAAAGAAACAACTTTCAGTCTTGTATTGCAATTTTTATTTAATTTGCTCAAACAAAACAATATGTTAGCATGTAAGAAAAGACTAATTAATATGAGAACAGCATGGTACAATGTAATGATGATAAGAATAAGTCTGGAAACCCATCCATAAAACTTGCATCAGCCAATTAACCTCTGCTTTTTTTCCTGCAAATTCATGACTCTTTTAGTTCCCTCAGCAGAAAACTGACAATATGGACACAGATAAATGTTTCCATCGGCAACCTCACATTAGCATGGAGCAAGCCTAACTGGAGAGGACAAAAGTGATTCCAAGCACATAAAGAAAGCTAAGCTGCTGAGCAAATCTTTCTGACATTTAAATGGCAAGGGAAATACAGTACACTGCAGCCAGACCCATCTGGGCTTCCAAACAGGGCTTTAGGTTCACAAAAATCATCTTGGAGCGAAGATCATCTCTGAACCTTTTTAGGCCTCATGTCTCAAAGGTTTGATTGTACTTCTGAGCTGTAAGAAAAGCAACCTCACAACTGTGTAGAAATAAATCACTTTATATATA
>JAPZDZ010000010.1:2794610-2805453 GCA_029783805.1 Acanthurus tennentii
TATATAAAAGCAAACAAAGAAGATCTTGGTGCAAAGTTTTCTTGGTGGGAAAGAGTACCGAGGTCACTACACTCCCCTCAATTCATGATTATGATGGAAAAAAAATAGAAGCAAAATAATAGCACAATGACAGTCCCTAAATGTTATTACTAGTGACCTTTATATCTTTGACATATTAAATGCAACTTCGGAACAAGGCACAAACCACATAGCTTCAAAAAGAGAAAAACTTTTCTTGATCAAAACATTTTATCTGCCATCAGCACCAAAGGACTGAATACAGAGATGGACATCTTCCTTGTGTAAAAATCTCTTGACAAAATGATACAAAAATAAGAAAGGCGACATTATTGAGAGTGTTGATGTTTAGCAGGAGACTGACGAGTTGAATCCTTTGGTGAAATAGCCACACTGTTGGCGGCAGAGGCTGTTAGCAACTGTTGTCAGAGAATGTTGGATTGCTCTGTGGGTTTTTATCTTAAAGTGCAATTGATGCTGTGTAAACACTCAATACAGGGAGCCTCTTGGCTGTTTCCATTAGAAAAGTGGTTGAGAAATTAATACCACAACTTTATCAACAGTGAGAGAAGAAAAAGACCCGAAATTTAGAAAAGATGCCAAAAACTCTTATTCACACTTAAACCAAAGAATTACAGCAGCTGAATGTCGAAACAAGGAAATTATCAAGACTGATCTAGAATATTTATATTTAATATTTTTAATTGTTTTCCTCATGTCATAATTCTGTTTTTATATTTGACCTAAGCCAAAGAGAAAGACTAAAATAAAATTCAGTAATTTCTCATCCTTTATCGCAAAGCTAAAACATCCAACCCCTTGAACACAGGCATTTTGTATGACATGAGAACTCCTTTGGTGGTTTTCCTATCATGATTTATAGGGGCACTCCACCAATTATGCACACAAAAATCAGTTTCATCATGAGGGTACTGCTCAGCCAGTGAAAACAGTTGTACGATGTCTTATGCAGTTCTGGGGAAGTTTTTTTCCAGTCTGAGAAAATAACTGATGCTGCCATTGTGAGATGTCACCAGGGTTACCTTGGCCTATTTTAGGAAACTTCACATTTTTAACAGAAGTTTAGCATTACAAGCTAGGAGTGCGGTATTTTAAGGATGATTACATTTATCAGATAAGTGTCTAATGAAAAGATGCTATCATGGTGCAATATGCAAACCTCAAAAGTAAAAGCCAAGATATTGTGGCCAATTTGATTAGATTTTGACCATTTTCTTTTTTTAACATGTCTATTGCAAGTCTGTTAACATGGAACAACAATATTAAAATGCTGGAGTGACCCTTTAAGTTTTAAATACTATTATTGTTACAAACAAGCTTCGACATTCAATTTTGACATTAAAAGTGAAGTGCCTTGACAGTAAACACATTGTATTGCCTTGGGAGTTCTCAATCAAGATGCCATAAATTCTTACTGTTAATGCTAAATCAAAAAAATGTGATTTTTCAAATTTTTTACAATATCCAAAACCACCCGAATCTTTTGAAACATCAAAAGGTTGATTTCAAGGGCTAAACTTAATCTGCAGACTCCATCATGGGTGGCTTTTACAGTCTTGAGGTTTGATTGCATTAGTCACCTGTCCCTCCTCAGAATGTCATTTAGACTGCCAAAACACAATGGGAGTATAAAATTGACTTTTATCTTTTACCTTGATGTGTGATCTTGGAGCAACAGCTACAGTACTTGTACATCAGTCTCTCAGCTCCCAATATACTCCTCACAGGTCGATTGTACTTCGAGCTTTTAGTGTCGCAAACTCAGCACAGAACTCAAGCAACTGCTAAAACAAATGTATTTAAAAAATAAGGTTACAGTTCCCTTATCAAAGTAAAGTCTCAGGGAAACACTCTTTTTAGTATTTGACAACAGCAGGAGGAAAAAGGCAAAGAAAAAAATGAAACAAACATATCATCACTAAGGACTGGTGAATTAGTAAATGGCACAATCATGTCCTCATATGGACACCATCTCTTACACATTTGGATTTCATGTGCACCTTTCTGAAGTTTAACTTTATAAGTGGAATAAAATAAAAATGAACTACAGTGTGAGTCAGAAGTGGTGTTAATTAACAAAATCATGTCTTACAATGTTGCTGTGGCATTTTTTCAAGTCCGCTTTTTGTTTTACAGATAACCTGTAATAGAGTGGACAAGAGGTGGTGGTCCATCACAAAATAACTTTGTTCAAAGGGTGCTCAGAGGGCCAAAAAGGAGACAGACACTAATAAATGTTTAAGGTGGTGGGATTGGGGCAGGTGGGCCTAAAAATAGATGCTACACTTATTGCTTGTAATAAAACTTGTGACAGCTAATGTTATTTCGTGGCAGACTTGTGACCCTCACTCAATAACAAAAACAACCATACATGCACCAAGTAAAGTACCTAAATAAGTTAACACATGACAGAGACTGAGAGAGAAAGGGGGAAAAAGTCCTCAAATAAAAACGTACTTGAAGGAAAAGTCAGTTCTATCTACACACCTGGCATGATGGGTGTTAGCAAATCATCACTTTTTGTTGAGAAATAAAGTTTGGTAGAGAGCTACAATGGGTGCTGTCCCACTGGCAGCTACCACCCATGTCTCGTCCACCCACCACTTAAAAGTATGAACAAAGAAATAACAACAGAACTTCTCCACAGAGCGCTACTTGGAAAACGACGCTGGTGGTCATGATTCCACAGACAGAGACAGACAAGAGAACATCCTGTGTAAAGGTTGAATTATTGAGCTACTGGATATGGCCATAGATACACTGAAACAGACATGGTTGATAGATACTTTTTTTTTTGTCTAAATAACCTTTGCTCTCTTTTTTATACATATTCTGGTTAAAATAGTATTTGAGGAAGACAAGCTTTACAGTGTCCTGCAGTGGTGGACTTCACCAGTCCCCCATTCACACTCACAAACACCCACCCACACACACACATGAACGCTACCCCTATGGCATTATGGGAAAAAAGGTATTATTTCAATCCCCACCTTCTTCCTGTCTCCAAAATCTCTTAATAAAACGTTAATCACAAGCGTTCTGAATTTAGCATCAACGTTGCCGATCACTTATGCGCCAATGGTCAATACAGTATCATTGAAGAGTTCAGTAATCGTTTGTGTGTATTTGTTCCTAGTAAAGGAGAGAGAGAAATCATCTTTGCATAAAGACATTCACTTCTCTTTCCGTCAGTGCTCTGTCCTCCAGGATGCAATGCCAACAGTGGTAAGGAGGGGTTGGGGCGGGGAGGCAGCAGGAACACCAGCCTTCGTAGAATGGATTCTATGAGTCACTGCCATCAGAATTACAACCTCCACCACCATCCTGTCCATTGTTACTCTGCCCAATGCCGCGCTGTCCAAATTGTGTCCTCTCTTTGTATTAATATGATTATTTTCATGATCACCATCTCAGCTGTGTTGTGATTTTATTTTTTTGTGTTGTATTGTCATGTCTTGATTGAATGTAGTTGTCTGTCTGGTCACCTGGATATGGATGCTGTGAGGAAGAAGTTTGGATTTTCTATGCCGTGCTGGACTTGCCCAGCTCCTCCCTGATTGCTGAGGACACACAAAAAAAAAGACTCATTGAGTTATATTTGTCATAAGTTAAACTTTACTTGTGCACGGGGCTCCAAGTTGGTCCTACTTCTTGATAGGGCTGTTGAGCTCTATGTATGGAGTATATTACTGTACAAAAAGAGAAGGTGTAATTAATTTGAAATCCATAATATGGCATACAACTAGATAATGCTCCAAAGGTACTCTGGTCATAAATCTTATTTTTACTCTATAACAATGCAGTGAGTGAAGCCACTGATGACTGGGTGAATACCAAAAATGTTTTCGTATCACTTAAATGTGAAAGTATGTCCAAATAGACATTGTCCGAGTACCAGAGTCCCCACTTAATTTGCCAGCCCAAGTCTACTTGGTGACATGTGCGTTTCTTTTCGTCAGTTTTTTATCCAGCCGGTAATTTAGCCTTACATCTGTAAGTAAAACTCCTGGCTTAATACTTGACAGTACTTGAACTTGGAGAATGAACGTAATATTGGCCTACTGTATCATAAAAAATACCAATTCATAATATTATTTAAAATTTCTGATATCAATAAGTCACTGAACCTCTAGTAGCACTGACATCCCTCCAAAAAAATTGATGTGAATGAGACTGCATAATAAAACTACAAAAGTGTCTTTCTGGGCTACTGCAGTCAGCTGCTGGAAATCCTTAGGCAGCAGGTATGCAGAACTTTGCAATATTAGTGCTGCAGCTTATTTTGTTCAAACTGCAGTATCTCTAAGTTATGTGTCATAAGACTTTTGACACTTATTAATTGCTGTTTGTTTCTGAAAAGGTTTTATGTTATTTCAGTTTCTGTCTTCAGCCAGCATTTCAGGTTTAAATATAAAATTCTCTGTAAGTAATGAAAACAATAGCTGAGTAGGAAAGGAAGATAATAAAGAAAAGAGACAAAAGAGGGAATAACTGCTGCATTGATGAGAGCAGTTATGATGTATAGGTTTTCTATTAAAGAGACATCTGACGCCATTGCTTTTCTTTCTGCAAGATGTGCATGTGAAGAAGGTGCAAAGTTTTCAATCATATTTACCATCAATGAGTTCCTCTTTTAGTTTTGACAGCTCCTTCCTCATCTCATCCAGGATGTCCTGAGAAAAATTCAAAGTTCAAAATTAGCTTCCCATACAGACATAATCACAGTCAGACCCAGGAAATGAGACAAACTAGTCTTGCAGCAACAAGCAGTTCTCACATCTACCTTCAACTCTTTGTGGGCAATCACATGACATCAAAAGAAAACACTAACAGACTGTTACATTTGGATTTAGTTAGGTGCACATTTAGTTAAGTGGTGCCAACTGGCAGGTGGAGGCCTCTGTCTTTGTGGAATAGATTATCCCAGTGTAGGAAATCCCTGTGAGATTAGGCCTACAGACTTCCTTAATGAGCAAGCCATAAGCAAAGTGACAGAGAGTGAGTGGTTAAATTGGTGTTAGAAGTCTGATCTACACTCTTTTGCCTACAAATGTCACTAAATAAGAAAGTGATAACAGTTAGTATACTTGCATTGGTGGATTTGTAGTGTCCACATGGTGCAACTGCTTGGAGTGAAAGATAGGCAGGACTCTAAGAGACTCTCTACTTATCTAACAGGCTCATTCACAGAGGTCAGAGGGAGGAGCAGCCTTACAATAGGTAGGGTCACTGCACACACCCACACTGCTGCATAATTAGTTAAAAAACAAAGAGACTGAAGAAATTCCATTTGTCTTAAGATAGCTATGTCTGGTGCTACACCTCAAAACCAAACAAATTTCCACTGCAATTACTATATATTGTGCATCATTCAAATTCTAATATGCAGGCCTTTCCTGGAAAAGATTTTGAATAACAGACTTCACATAATTTATAAATTTACCCCCTTATATCAGTGTTTTGTGTGTATGTTAGTGTAAAACAAAACAATTTGATGTTTCAGACAAACTTATGAATAAAAAGGGGGTTTGGTTTATTGTCATTAGAAATGATGATCTCCATGCTGCATTCTAGGCATAGGACCAGTAAGGCAAAGCCAGATTGTTATTATATCACTATTCAGACATACAACAATTCAATGTGCCTTACAGGGGCATAGACATACATTAAATTGTATGGTAATGAAAACATGAAAATTGCATTTAAAAGACAACTGAAACAAAAGCAAGTAATGAAAACATAGCTACAAATAATAGGAAGTTATGTATCTAATCTATTAGAAATACACAGTACAACCAGTAAATCTGAGATTCTTTTAGGCGTGAGACACCTGAGTGCTCATTAGACAAGTTATTTGATTTAAAAACATCCAGCATTTTACAAACAGGCTGTCAAGGCAGTGATTCAAAGACTGGTGTAATGTGCTCAACTTTCTTGGCTGTCTGATAGATTTTTCATAAGACACCGTTACAAAAGTCCTGCCTCTTGAAACTAAATGTGAGAACAAGTTTTTTTGTAAGACAAAAACCATTCAGTTCCCAACCATTATGCACAGTGATGAATTAAGAATTCAAGTTGAACTTTGTGAAACAATCATCCAAATGTTCACCTACCTGCTTCAATCTGTCATAATCAACAGTTTCTGTTGGCACACCATTGGCACTTAAGGACGCAGTAGGTGTAGGAGTAGATTTAGGTCTGTGAGGAAAGACCAAGAACAGAAAATGAAAATCAGTTTAAAAGAAGGAAAACAAGCCAGGAAAAATGTAGAGAAACATTATGCTCAATGAACAACACTTGTTGCTACATTACTGTTGTGTATATCAAATAAATACACATTTTGAATTTAGTGAGACCACTCAAACTGCAGCATCTGACTTCTACTGGCACCTCAAATAGAACCAACTTAATGCAACATCAGACTACATCTTTTACTGGACCCTAACTGAAGGAAAACAGGTGCGAAAAAATATGGCAAAAGCTGGGTACCTAGTAAGAGTGTGCAAAAATATTATTAACCCATATGTAGAGGGGCTTTTGTACTGAAGAGTATTAGCATCATGGAGAATAAAGGTGAAATTCTGAGAATAAAGTCATATTGATGATTTTTTTTTCTCATTTAGTGCATCACACAGTGTAGTTATCAGTATTATGACTTTGAAGAGAGCTTGCCATAAAACTGCATCTGTTCAGGGGAAAAAAATTAAAAATCATTCAAGCTTGCAAGCTGAAATAGCAGGATATTAAAGGTTTTTTAAAGTGCATCATAAAAATAAATCCTCCTCATTTCAACTTTATTCTTGGAATTTTGACTTTTTTGTCAAAGTTCATTTTAAAAAAAACTTTCCTATTGGACTTTTGACTTTATTCTCAAAATTTTCACTTTTTCTGGAATTGCAAAATTTAAAAAAAAGAAAGAAAGAAGATTTTTATTCTTAGATTTTCTTCCTTTTATATCCATGACCTTAATACTCTTCCATACTTTTCAAACTGCTGCTGCCTGGTAACTTTTCCGTTCAAGTAATTGTTCTCACTGTTCTAAAGCCACATGGCCTATGGTTTTAAAATTTTCTGCTGGGAACCCTTATTGAGAAAATTTAACTTGAACCATTAACCCGTCAAAATAGCACTGGCCTAATTTTATATTTTAGTTACTGTGGCATCTGCTTTTAAAAACTCGTTGAATTTATACATTTGCTCTGGATATTGTTTGATATATGTGCACATTAAGGGAATGCTGTCGAAACTATGGTCAGGAATTAAATTCTGATCATAGCATGCACACACTGGGGGAAAGCACTCATATAGACATGCATGTTTACATACACAAACCCACATACAAGCAGAGGTGTGAGCCATTTATTAAACTTAATGATTACAAAATCTATGTCTGAGTGGTTAGATGTCTGCAGTTACTGTGATGCTTCCACACATCCTCTCCCACATGACAAGACAGGATCCCATAAAGCAGACCATGTTTAAAGTAATTTGCCTCACATGTTCCTCAAAGAAATATTTGACTTAGTTCAAACAAAATGTAATTTTTTTCAGTGTGTATCCTTAAATGAAACTTGTAAAGTGCAACCCTTCAGAAGCTCAGCTTCCTGGGACCTTTTTCCCTCTCACATTTCTGAAGAAAAGACATAAGGAAAGTACTTATAAATGCAACTGAACTGTGGGACTTCCTCACCCTATGTGAGAAGTGAAGGGGAGAACATACAGAGAAGCCAAATACCTTCAAGAGAGGAAGTGTAACAGGAAGTAGAAGTGAAAGAAAAAGGAAATGAGCTCTGCAGTAGGTCACCGAGCAGCAAAGGGCTCAGACATACTTTGTGCCGTATCATGGAGATTAAGTTTAGGTGGGCAGTCTTTTGGTTTCATAATTTTTTTGTATAATGTAAAGCTTTTACAACAGTCAAACTCACTTAACACCCCTCCAAAGAAAACCATTATTAATATATAAACATTTTATTACATCTACATTTATGTCAATGATCTAATTAGACAGTCAGCTGCATCATTGCTTGTGTCTGTAACTTCATGGTGAATGAATAAATGAGTTGTTCCATAGTTGTTGACGCAACTGTAAAATACTATAAAAACATGTGCAGATCTACTAGTTCATGTGGTCTAACAAGACTTAGTGAGCTCAGCTCTTTGAAGTCACATATTGAAGTCAATTTTAGTAAGATGGATCAAAAACGCCCATCTGTTCTACACTTTAGTGCATGTGTGCACACACATGCACTCAGACACACAGTGGCCCTTATCAGCAGGTGCCTGCTGGATCTGCTTTGGCTCTATAATGATAATACTATGCCAAATGTAGTCTGCACTGGGCGGACACTCATATTTGTGTCTGTGTGTCTGTGAGTGTGATAGGGAGGATGCACAGTGTGACGCACAAATATGGATTTCCTTGTTTTAGGAAAAAAGAAAGAGTTTGGAAGGCAGCAGGCAGAGCAGCATGCAAAAAACAAGGATTAGAATACTTAGGGAATCAGTCATGGACAATAACTGCTAAATAAATAATGTGACATATTGTACCAAATGGCACATATCAAACGACAGATGAACAGAGCTGACCCCTACAGGTTGGTCAATTAGGGAAAGAGCACAAAGACAACACAGGACTCATTCCAGACGTTTCAGCCAAGCACTCAAAGATATCCTCTCTCCCACAAAACCATGTCCAGCACAGCAAACCTCGATTAAAAAATGGAAATTGTTTTAAAGAAAGGATCTCTTAAACTCTCCAGGGCCTTTTCTCTCTACCTGTTAGAGGAATCTGCTCCCACCGGATTTCTCCACGGAGACTCTCGTCTGTGTGAGCAGCAGAGACACTAACTTTACAAATTACAGTGTAGCATCTATCTTTATATATCCTGAGCTTAATGATACAGCCTTGGGTCAGTGATGTTCATGGCACCCACTCCCACTTTGTTTATTCAAAAACATATTATACACTTGTTTTTACGTTTTCTTGGGATTAAGTGTAAAAAAAACCAAAACAACTTTAACACTCTTAATGTGGCAACTATTTCAGAGCCCTTTCCTTTTACCAAACTTCTGTTCATCTATTATTGTGAACATGTTCTAGTCATACATTTCAAACTTTCTGATAAATTAATCAGTTTAATGCTCCAGACAATGCCTTTAAAGCACAAAGATATATACGTGTCTGTAAACTCTTAAGTCTACCTTAGCCAGCCAAAGTGTAGCGTCTGAGAGGCAAAACAACCACTCAAGTCCATGAGCTAATGCTGCATTTGAGTCATATGGAGATGTAAACAGCTAAATTCACCAAAAATTAGCTGTCTGAAATAGAATATATGTAGAACGTACATGTTGTTGTGACACACTCATCCCACCTGAAAGACTTGCAACATCCAAGAAAATTAATGGTCTTAATGACCGCTTTGCTAAATATGATTCTACCCTGTTCTTCCTACCTGACACATCTACTTTGAGTTTGGTGTGTGAAATCCAGCGAGCACAAGAAGGCAAAATAAGCTTTAGTGATGTTAGCCAATGATAAACAGCCCCAGCAATGCATCATGCTAAAGCTTACTGATGCTAAAGCTTTAATGTGCCCCATGGTCTCTTTTCCAAGTAAAATTATGTTGAATAGAATTGCTGCTTGCATTAAGATGGGTAATAAACATGAATACCTTGGTGGATAGTTTGTAGTTTGGAAAATTAAACTTCTGTACCATTTTAAGTTAAAAATATGCTTTAAGTGCATTAGTACATCACGAATGAAGAAACTTCACTTTTAAGAAAAAAGTAGGGTAATACTGTACCTCCCAATAACTGGAGATTTGCTACCATTCATGGTGTTTGTTCTTTCCCATGGTTTCCTGGGCATGTCTGGAGAAAAACAAAGCAAACCAAAACCCAAAAGACACATGAAAAGCAATATCTACTTAAAATAATCCATTGGGTTTAGCTATTTTCTGTAATCGTCATAAAAATAAAACTTAACATCCAATAACTATAAAACAACAGATTTGCTGTGATTGCAGGACATGAAAATCTGTGAAGAAATGTAACTAATTAATGCTAACATAGTTCCTCATTATCTGCTTTAGTAAGATCCATGTTTATTCCTGTAATTCCTGTAGTTGGTGATGTCCCCCACCCGTCTTCAGACTCAGAGCACTGGTTCCATCTGACACTCACCTGGTGTGCTACAAGCTGACATTTTCGGGGTTGTGTTGATCTCACCCTCCTCCTGTTGAACAGATATACAATGTTCAAAGGTCAACATTGGATCACAGTCAGAGGGTGATAATCAGGGGTAATGTATATCTTTCAGAAAGTAACAAATAGTCACAAGGAGCCTTCCCTTTTTTCTGTTTAACCAGCAACAATAAGACACAGCCAGCTTTCTTGCGATTCAAACTGAACCCCCCACAGATTACGGCGAAGGTTTTATGCCTTTTAAGCAGCTGGAAGACTTGAAATGTGCAAAAATAACATCTGTACAGAAAGTATTGAGTTTGTTGACGTTATCATAAAGTTTACTAAAGAAAGCAAAATGGGATTGCGTACTAAATGCAAAAAGGTTTTTCTATTATTAGAGAGAGACTCAGAGCAATACAGAAGTGAGTGTTCCCTGCTGATGGAACTGGGAGTGGAATAATAAAAATGAATGAAAGTTGTGAGTACAGACAGGAATGCATTTAAAAAAATTTCACACAGTACATGCAGGGACGTGCCCTGAACACCTCACCAGGGAGGCGTCCAGGAGGCATCCTAATTAGATGCCCAAGCCACCTCATCTGGCTCCTCTCAACGCGGA
>JAPZDZ010000010.1:2814603-2824744 GCA_029783805.1 Acanthurus tennentii
ACACACACACACACACACACACACACACACACACACACACACACACACACACACACACACACACACACACACAAAGAGTTATGCTCATACACATGATCACACCCCTGAGGGTCTCACCAGCATTCTTGATAATCTATTTTTAGCTTTTGAGTAACACCACTGAACTGTGTCTGCCTGCGTGCATGTGTGTGTATGCATGCATGATAACAGGCTGAGCATGGCACTGAAGCGTGTCATACAATGCTGTCTTCCCTACTGACCCAGTCCTTAAATGTAGCAGATTTCCCTCCTGTTACTGGGCTCAACCATGATCCATTACAGCTCCACTTTATGATCAGAGTGTGTTCCATCTGTGGCTCTTCGTGATACTGAATTTCAGTGTTAATTCAGTTAAAATATTTCATTTATCTTTTAAACTTGACTGAGGCTAGGTAGAACTGTGAGTGTACATCAAAATGATTTAAAAGAAGGTTTCTATGCTCTAAGCTTAAGTTACATTTAGTTAACTTACAAGGTAGTTGAAAAAGTTAATAAACAGTAGATATTTAGAAAAAATTGGAAATTCTTTATCCTTCCCAAGCCAAGGTGTTCTGCCCACCACCGTATTTGTACCTTCATCAGATTTTTGGATTTATGCATGACATGAGAAGTGTGTATGCGTGGCTGTCTAACTGGTATAGTGGCTCACGGAGCTCTCTTTCCAAAATATAATTCACTCACCCCCAAAGCCATGTGCAAAGATTCACACATTAGTTTTCCCCATACCCCAGTGCCTAAGCAATCTGTTCATAGCGCCAGTCAAGCCTATGGGCAGATGAGCAGAGTGTGAGCCATACTGTAGCTTAGCAATAAGAGGCTGCTTATAATACCAGCACCAACTGGGATATACAGGAGAGAAGGAAGCGTCTCAGCAGACAGAGGGTTTCCTGGTATCTAGTGCAGGTAATGCAGCTATCCTGCATCGAGTAGCCCTTTGGACTGTTAAAGGAGAGCTCTCTGTATTGGGTACATGTTCAAACATGTTAGGACTACCATCTATGTTCAGCTTGCCCCAGACAAACACTGCATCTCCAAACTAAATCTAAGCACGTTTTGAGCATGAATTATGTTAACAGTTTATATAGAGAAAAACTAAAACACACTCCAAACTGCAAACTAAAATTGCTTTATCTCTGAGTGTATTCTACAACAATGCAATGCATGAAGCACACGTTATTCACAGCTGAAAGCTACTGGACGGTGGTAAAGCGGAATGAAACTGTCATACACCATGAAACACATCTGTTTCAAATGTCTCAATTCAATTGGCAGCATCATTTTAAAGTTATAGTTGATTGAAATGGGTCAGAGCATGAACTGTATCATTTCCTTTAAGTGTTTAACAGTTAGTGTTTGCCAATTTCTCTGAATTCTAACTGCATAAGTAGTCTGCTGAGACAACTGAATTATAGTATACTAGCATACTATACACAGTATGTAGTTTAAGATTAAAACTTTTAAGTCCTTCCATTTAAAGACTTATGTTAAGAGAAATCCATAACTCTTAATGAAAATATTCAGTATTATGTATCTATGTAGCAAGCAGTCTGCGTAGTGGCTGTACGTTTGGGAAGCTGTTGTTCGTAGACAACTTTTTGTCAAACTAGCATAAGTATGTCTAAAGATAAGCTGTATTAATTTAACATTTAGAGAAGCAATAACATTTTCAGAGTTCAAGATATTAAAGATAAAGAAAACAGGCATGTTCTCGGTCCAACAGTTTCATTACTGACCCTGTAAGATTCAAACCTTAGTGTGTATGCCAGTGTGTGTGTACAAGCACAAAACCAAAGTGTATCACTCACCGGCGTTAGAGATGCGTCTCCCTCTCTCCCAGTCCTGCTGCTCTCTGTCCAACTGCTCCTGCTGCTCCTTCTCAATCCGCTCTCTCTCCGCCTTCTCCCGGTCCATCAGTTCACGCTCGGCACGTTCTTGCTGCTCCTGGCGCTCCCGCTCCAGTCGCTCCCTCTCTGCCTGTGCCTCCCTCTCCTGACGTTCCTGTTCCTGTCGTTCTCGTTCCTGACGTTCTCGCTCCTGACGTTCCCTTTCCTGACGCTCACGCTCAAGCATCTCTCGCTCCAGGCGTTCACGCTCCATCTCTTTTTGCTTCTGTAGCTCCTGAAGCTGCCTGAGAGAGGTGTGGAGACAAGAAGAGAGAAGAGTAGGAGGAGAGGAGAGAAGGACAGGTGTCACAGGGGAGAGTAGAGGAGATAAGGATGGGATAGGGAAAGGAATGGACAAGAGGAAAGGACACAGGAAAAATCAGGGGAGGAGAGACAAAAAACCAGGAGAGGACAAGAAAGAGAATAAGAAGAGAGGAAAGAAGGGCAAGAGGGGAGTAGAAAAGAGAAGACTAATTAAACAGAAGTCTACAGTACAATATCTCACAAAACGAGAATTTTATTCATTGTCTGTTCTGAAATATCACAAGATAACTTCTCTTTAGCCGGCATATGTTAAACAGGGGCACAAAGTAACTGCATGATCATACAAGAAAGACTTAACTAACAAACGTTCCTGGGGGGTGGGTGGGGGGGTGTAATGAAATGAAAGAAAAGAGGTTTATATATACAGTATATATATAAACAATAAGACAACAACAAAGAAAAGCAGACATAGTCAAGTGTAAATTAGTGTGCAGCCTGCTTTGACTCACTGACCCCCCACAGGCAATTACTGCTGTCATTATATAAGACATGTCATTATATAATAATTGCTCTAAGGCACAATAGCCTTTCTGTTATGCAACCATATCCAGCTTTGCTAAAATTTGGGCATTAAAAACATAAACACTGACGTGAGAACTGCCTGGGGTAAAAATTTTCCCTTGGCTGCACATTGCTGCCAAGAGCCCATGATACGTCTGACCAGAGAAATACAAGAAAACAAAGTAAAGATTTAAACTCTTGTTTTTCGTGGGTGTGTAATTTGACAATAAATAATTGAATATGATGCTCATGATCCTGCAGTATGCTCTGTTATGGGAGGTTTTCTCTATCTCTCGGTGCATATTGCCTGTTAAGTCTGCAGATCCAGGTCTGGTCACAAGATGTCAGTGGAAGGCCGCAATAGAGGAAGTGGTGCACTGTGAGACTGCAGCAGCAATGGAGGTAAACCATGTAATCTCTGAGTGTGCGTGTGTGTGTGAGAGTGTGTGAGTGTGAGTGTGTTCTTATGTGTGACTCTGCATACATGTGAAAATTACCTTAAGTCATTTGCCATTTACTGTATTGGCAGTTTGTTGAGAAAACTGTAATGATCCCTGTGGGGAAACTGGGCTGCTACTGGAGCAGGTTTTACAATGGTTTGCACAAGAATATCACATGAGAACAAGACACAAATAAGAACAACCTTAACGGAAGGTTATATATGCAACACAGGGTTCTATGTAGTGAAAACTGAATGAACATGTTAAAAAGGCCTTCACAAGATAAGAACAGTAGCAGGGAGACATTAACAGCAGCAGAACTGGCTTAGAAAGAGACAGAATTAAAAAAAAGAGTATTTTATGGAAAAGCTTTAAAAATATGAAATAAATATGACAGATTTAGCATTATAGTCATTCAAGACACTGAAAGAAACCTAGCATATGTACATTATGTGCAAAAACAAATCAGTCCATACTCACATTAATAAGTGTTTTGTAGATGTTTAAATGGGAAGCTATGAATCCTTCCTTCATCCCAACAACTGAAAGGCTTTTTTATGAATAAATAAAAAGTACAGAGAAGGTGTGTATGTTAGTATTAATTGGGGGGCAGGGGGCTTAAACATTGAGGGAGGATGTAATCTATCATTTTCACCCCCACACACATACAGAGTTCCCAGGAAATCTTTTATTCAGTTGGAAAGCTTTAAGTGTCTTGTCACATCCTATGATTTACTTGGTCATAAATTGCATTGGCTGTAAAAGAGCAGGCATTACATTTATAAATTACACAAGCAAGGAGAGAGATGGTGGGAACTGGAGCTTAATGCCAACATGCACTTTTTCTCTGTCACACATATCAAGTCAAATCCTGTCAGGTCGTCTGCCCCTACTCATCCTTTTCTGCTGAAAGCTGTGAGTCAGCTTTCAGCAGAACAGTCAATCATCAGCATAAATGTTGCTCAATGCAAACACTGTCTCCCTTTGCTGCCATCTGCACTGGTGACACACACACAAACATCACTTCATTAGTGACACAGACATGCATCAAGGCATGTTTGGCCCTGCTTATTCAATCACACACACACTCATACACACACACATACACTTTACAAAACCTAACCTCATAAAAGAAGGTGACTTCGGTAACTAAAGCCAGGAGAGCATTAGCAGATTTATTGCTAAATAGAATCCTAGTTTTGGCATGATTATATCTTTTGGCTGTGGCAGTTGGCATTGGTCTGTGCAAATTAGGTCATCAAGAGAGCTGGCACATATTGGGCCACTTTTCCTGGCTGAGTATGAAATAACTAGCAATAGGATACTAGAAAGACAATGAAATTAATAAAGTTGGAGATTTAAGTGAAGATAATTATTCCTGGTTAGAAAGTAGCTTTTTGATTTATATTTATGAGGCAAGGAGAGACTAGTTAGGGTTGTTTTTCAAAAGCTGGGGAATACTTCTTGAGTATGGCCAAAAATGTGCCTGTAACATTGAGTTTCAAAAGTTTTGCATCTCATACTGTTTACCGTAATATCCGGACTATAAGCCGCTACTTTTTTCACACGCTTTGAACCCTGAGGCTGAAACAGTGATGCGGCTAATTTATGGACGAAAATAAACAAGAAAGTGTGTGCTGAAGTTAGGCCTGCACGATTAATCGTTTTAGAACCTCGCTGTAGATTCACCCCTACATGCGATTTCATTTCTAAATTACATTGATTTTTTTTCCCAAGAGCCGGCGGCATGTGTCAGAGTCTCCCTCATCCTATGACAAAGCGCCCTTTGGTCACGTGATCCACGGCACGCAGAATCAAATAGTTGAGTTGAAAGTTTCTGAGGAGGGACTGTGGCGTTGCCGAGATAACGTTAATTGCAAGGAAAACTCAGTGAACAAATGAACGCAAAATGGATGTTGCTGAAAGCTCAGGTAGAAAAAAAATCGTGGCAGAAAATCCTGATTTCAATTCAAAGCTAAAAAATCGAGATTCATATTTCTTCCTGAATCGTGCAGGCCTAGTGGAAGTAATTCTGAGGCTGTTCAATTCCGACACTGAAGAAAACAACTTTAGTGGTTTTAGTGCGCAGGAGGAAGATGAAGATAGCGTCAATGATTTTTCTGGTAGGCTATTTTATTTTTTATTTTTCTAACCAGCCCTGTTACAGGCACTGTTCGGAAAAATACATTGATTTAATCAAAGGTTAAAAAAATCTTTCTGTGTTTTATTTTTCTGTGTAAATATTCAATGTTACAACATGAACATCTGCGGCTTAAAGACAAGTGCGGCCTATATATGTACAAAATCTTTTTTCTTTTAAATTTAGTGGGTGCAGCTTATATTCAGGTGCGCTTAGTAGTCCGGGAATAAAAGATACAGTTTCATGAGCATTCTCTTTGCTTCCCTTTGCAAACCTTTACCCAGAGAAAATGCTCTAATCAGAGGAATTACCCAGTGCAGAGTTTTGTTTCATTGTTAAAAAATGACGATGAATATAAGCAGTATTGAAGCTAATTCTCTCCAACCTTACCAACCTAACATGGATGCAAAGTGCTCAGGTGCAGATCCATCCACAGCTTGTGTTCCACAGGTTTATTCTGACCAAAATGATGCACACCTCAGATGTGAGGTGCTTTTGACTATTTGTTTGCTACCCCTCCATCTGCCTTACTCCCATATCCCTCATACAGTACAAAAGAGAGTGTTTTGGATTAACACACAAACTACCCCATTGCTCACAGTGTGTCAGTGGTTGCTCCCTTGATGTAATTAAAGAAACACAGGAAAATCTAGATTTATGGCTTATGACAGCATGGTAGGGCATGTCTCTGAGGATATTACAGTCTCCTTTGGGGGCTTTCTTCATCTACAATAGTATATTCCCTCAGATAGCAAATGAGTCCCAGTGGGATCATCTGCACTGCAAAAGCATCAGAACAGCTTCATGATTAAACACAGCTCATGATGTAATGGCATGATGGTGGTAAAATCAGTCTAATCTGGCAAGATCATAAGGGTTTATATATTTTTATTCATTTTGCTCTTTTCTATGCAAAGACGGCTAAACTGCCAACAGCAAGCAGCCAAATGCTGGCAGACTGTAGCTGGTACAATTTGTCTAGCAACAAAAGTTGGCATGCAGCTTGCCAGCATTTCTGTTCAGCATCCATATGTGGTTTGTTAAACAGCTAGAAAAGCTGTTGGAGTTTAGGAATTACATGTGGATCAAAGAGAAGTTGACTTCTCTGAAAAGCAAGTTAGCTGTTGTGTAAATGATGTTGAATGCTTCACAGGAAGACCACACACATATACACGAATCATCACTGAATGACTATAGCGCTGTAAAGTTGCATTTTAATTGCAGAAAGGTTGAAACCAAGCTCCTTGATAACAGTGATTAGCAGAGGTAGTGCCTTGCAGTTCAGTGTCTGAAGTCAAGCTGCAGTTTACATTCATGTCTGTCCAGACTCTTATAACATGTAGCGAAAAATTTAAGGAATTTAATAAAAGTTACTAAGTATATGTTCTGGTTAAATGGAAGTTATCACTATATTGACATGTATGATTCTAATAAATAAAGGGAAATATAATATCTTGACTTAGAGTCTATTTTCATGGAAGAATACAGAGGACTGATAGACAGCTTCCTCATATGATGCAAGACAATAACTGAAGCTCAGCGTCAGCAGAACCAATTAGCTTGTGGTGAACTAAGATGCTTCAGCTGTGGATATTGCTGCAAATAAGCTACAAATTTTAAATCACTGATTCTTGATCCTGATCTGCAACCCAACAGTAAAATCAGTAAAACAATTAGCACAGTTTCAAGGTTGGCACTAAAAATTGGTGGGAACAATTAGGTATTTGACCAAATTTTGAAATGACCCTTTCTGCTCCTGAGTGAATGCACTGAATAATGAAATAAAGCTTTTCTGCATGACAAAGTGAAGTTGACCGATGATCTTCTGGGTTTAAATGTCATCACTTCATCATATTATCCTATAGACATTTTTGTTTTTTGTTTTTGTCATAACTAGCATATACTTGAGTTATGGCCAGGGAGGTTTTTTTGCTTTCACAGTGACCTTTGACCACCACATGCTAGTCAGTTCATTGCCAAGTTTTAGCGGACATTTGAAGAAATTCCCTATGGGCTTTTCTGAGATATTGCATATACCGGAATGGGACAGAAACATGATAGCCTGAAAACATAAAGACATTAAAACAGTGGTTACTGGTTTAGTGGTAGAACAAAATGAGTGTGTTTCCACATAATATTCACATATTTTAAAGGAATCAAAACTTACAGTAACTGCAATTTGTCTTTTACGTTGCCAATTTTTTTTCATTACATCTGGTTGGTGAAAGGGTGCTGAAATGATCCTAATAAGAATACAAAGGATACGTGAGATGAGCTGATGTCTAGTTGCACTGTTGCTTTCTTTGCTGCAATGTAATGGCTGTGCTGGTGTGGATGAAAGTGTTTTAGCTTAAAGCCTATTTAACTCAAAAAGGACAGAAAGATGTGAATTAATTGCTTTGGGATTCCTGCAAAAATAACCCATGTTCATTAGTGGTTGGTTCTTTTTTCCAAAGTGAAACACTGCACCACCAGTTGCCAAAATCACACATACACACGCACGCACACGCACACACACACACACACACACACACACACACACACACACACACAAGTAAATGGCTTATGCTTATGCTTATGCTTGCAGGGGACGGGGGGGGGGGCTGTCAGTCTGCGGGGGGTCACAGATGAGTTTAGCACCAGTGAGGCTTTTTAGCCAACATCATGCAATAGTCACGCTCACCTTCTCAGCACACACATTCCTGTGTAGTGAGAGCACCTACTCTCACTGCCAAAACCTTACAAGTACAACACACTTTTATAAAGAATGGCAGTTATATAAGAAAACCTCTGTCCTCACTGCTCACACAAGCTGGAAAGCAAGGTGGGAGTCAACCTGCTTGCAGTCACTTTTGTTCAACAAAAAGTAGTTGACATTAGGGTGTCAGTCATTTAAAAATGCGATGCTATCTACTTTAGTTCAGGACCATCATTACTCTTGGTTTTGCATCAATACTTCCATATACAAATCCCAAGAAAAGTAAAGCTAATAAAACCCTTTTTTGCATTGCAATAATTGCTGGAAAAGAACCATTGTTATTGGTTCCATAGAAGCTTTTCTTGCTACATGATAGGTCAAAATGTCTACAGAGAAAAGAGCTAATGATTCTTATTTTTGGGTACAAGAGTGCTCTGAAATCACCTTTTTAATTCAGATAGTAAAACAACATGCTAGGTGCAAAACTGACAGAGGGGAGATGAGAAAGGGCGATATTTATAGAAGATGAGCGCTGTATCCATGTGTTTTGAAAATTGCACTTCTTTGAGAATAATAAGTTACGTCAAATAGGAATCAGTTTCACTTTTTACAAGATATCAAAATGTATATTTACTGCCCATCTGTATATTCAGGATATTCTATACACTCTCAGTTTTCCCAAAGCCTTTAATTATTTTATGTCTTGCTGGGCTTCAGTGCTCCAAGCAGGGCAACAGCACAACACACACACATTAGCAGATCTCACAGAACTTTCCTCGTATGTTTAAAGAGTGACTGAGCCTCATTGGAAATATAAGAGTCAAAGGTTTTGTATTGACATTTGAGTCTTATTTGCACTTTGAAAACATTGTGTGTTGCCATTGTAATCAGTGGTAACTAAGATGATTTGAGCAGACTAGAAACTTTTTACAGCCACCTTTCAAGTTTACAGACAGGTTTGAGTATATGTCTTTATATTCTTTAAAAACTCTTTTGCGCAGTTTCATTTTTTATTGACCAAGAAGCACTTTCATGCGACCAATGCAATGGCTTCCACATTAAGACCCCCTTCACACTGTCTATATGTTTCCTGCCTGTGATGAGTGAACCTACAACAGAATTCTCTGCCTTGCCGGGAAACCTCACAGGATTTAAAGCTGTGAAAAGCCTCCTGCATGGTTTAACCGGCGTCTCACTCGTCTCCTGACAAGAGTTGCCGGGGAAACCGTTGCTAAGGGAGTGTGGGCAGTGGCACTGCCTGAATTCTTGCACACAAACACATGGAAACATGCACACATATTCCTTTTCTTCTTACAAAAACTTACTATAACTGAGCTCAAGACACTCTGGCAGAGTAAGAGAGGCTATAATAACATCAGATGGGATAATAACACCAAATAGCTATTGTCAAAATAAAGAGCCAAGAAACATGAAGGAGTAAAGCTGCATGAATAGAGAACAAAAAATAACACATTACATACTCTGTCAAAGAGTATGAAGATCAAAGATTTGCAAAGACACACCAATTCAGTATTTCAGTTGAATGGTTAGGAACACATTCATTAGTTTTAAAATGATTTTAAAAATGGGACAAAAAACTGCAGTTACAGCAGTTGAGTTACACTAGGGGGATTTTTCAACCAGCCATTTGTGCTTAAACAGTCATAATGAACCAAAACAATACTGCATGAGACATAAGCACAAATGACAAAAAAAGCTTGATAAGCAGGAGAGAAATATTACAAAACAGATCAATGGCAAAATGTAGAGTAGACCAAAATAGAGTGCCAGAGCATGAAAATCAAACTAAACCAATCAGAGAATGCAGCAGCCATTGTGTTCTGCCTACTGTGCTGCAGACACAGTCTAGAGACGCTTCCTTGTTGCAATGTGCCACCTTTCCTTTTCCACCATCAACTCACCACAGGTTCATTTTTGTCCACAGGCAAACTAGCTGTAACACATATCAAGAGCTCCTCAAGACTGTTAACTACTGTTGAAGAAAAATCCCAGTAGTCCAGTTTAGGGTTTGCTGTGACGGTGTGAGTTTTATTAAAGTATGCCGGCAAACTGGTGAACTGACTGACAGAGAGCAGGTCTGTGTCTGTGAGCTGAC
>JAPZDZ010000010.1:2827788-2842815 GCA_029783805.1 Acanthurus tennentii
GGGGGGGGGGCTGGAGCCTATCCCAGCTGACTTAGGGCGAAGGCAGGGGACACCCTGGACAGGTCGCCAGTCCATCCAAGCACCAAGCACGCTCACACTCGCCCGAATCGGGACGCAAACCAGGGACCTTCTAGCTGTGAGGCACTGCTGCTAACCACCAAGCCACCGTGCAGCCCATGCAGACATAAATAAGTTTTTTTTTTAAGGTTTTCCTACTTCGCACAAACAGCAGACTCAATCTGAGACTACTTGCACAAGCAAATGTATTTCTTGGTTGTGTTTGGTCAAGTGTTTGGTATAATAACTTTATAATAGCTTAAGCTACAAAATCATAAATCTTACAATTTTAAATCCTTAAAATGCTTTGAAGGAGGTTTACAATTTAAAGCTTGGATTAGATACGATTTTATACAGATTTTAGTGTGCAGACGCTTTCAAGTCTGTAAACTTTCAAAAAACAATCATCAGAACTGGCTGAATTACTGACAGCTGCATACTGATTAGTTTAAAAATAACAAGATGGTGTTTGTTGGCCAAATAGGCCTTCAGCAGCTTTCAAAGCTTAAAGTATGTTAGCTTTTCCTTTTAAAGCACAACCCTCTATGTGAGAGTGCTGCCAATTCATTGCTACAGTTCCCTCCTCCTCCTCTCCCTTCATAACCTCCACACCTCTTTCATCCAGTTCACACTCTGCTTTACACATTCCTCTCTCGCTCTTCCACCAGGCTGATACTGGCCTCTGTATCAGCCAATGACCTAAGTCACTGAACCACTCGCTGTCTGTCATCTGCTAAATATGAAGCATGACCGGAACCAAGGGAAGGGGGTGCATATGAAAAAGAAAGACAAATGAAGCTAGACAGAGACAAAAAAGTGAAAGCAAGAAAAAGAAAGGGGTAAGAGAGAAGAAAGAAACAGAGACTGGGGGGGGGTCTGGCAGCTACATCGGTCAGGCTCTTTCCGACTTACAGAGTCTTTAAAATTCTTGGCAGATCAGATCCAAGTTCACATCAAACAAAATTAGAAGATCTATTGTCTCACACCTGAAGAATGCTTTACAACTGCTGTGTGTGTATGTGCTTCACTTATACTTGCTACATAGTTCCATAGTTCCATAGCTACATAGTGCTTCAATTGTACTTGCTACATAGTGAAGACTGAAGGACTTTTCACCGGGCCTCACAACTTCAAAGGCCATTTAATAGTTCACAATTGGTTGTAAGTGCTGGGTTACAATGAGGTTTAGATTACGTTTTCTTGCGTCAGGACACTTGGACATGAGGACCAGAGGAGCCATGGATCAAACCACCAACCTCCTTACATGATCTGCTCTACCTCCTGAGCCATAGCCGCTACTATAGACACAACAAATTGGACAGAGCACCAAATAAACAAAGCTGATTTACAATAGCAGGGTACCGTACTTTCCGGTCTATAAGGTGCTACTTTTCTTCCGATGCTTTGAACCGTGCGGCTTAAACTCTGATGCGGCTAATTTACGGACGAATATAAACAAATTTAAACGAGAACGTGTTTGACAAAGTAATTCCGATGCTGTTAAATTCTGACACTGAAGAAGACAGTTTTAGTGGTTTTAGATGTTAAATTTAGTGGGTGCGGCTTATATACAGGTGCCGCTTATAGTACGGAAAGTACGGTATATCTGTTTATCTTTATCACTACAGTGTTAGTCCCTTTTAATTTCTTCTTTCTCCATTACTGCAGCTCTGTGTTATATTTATTATTTATTCATTATATGTATTATTTATATTTTATATCATTGTAATATAAATTATTGTGTTTTATTTATATTGTAATTTATATTGGCTTTTTCATGTGCAGTATGAATGAAAATGGTCCTAAGTTTAGTTAGTGTCTCAATAAGGTGTTTGACTACCATGAGCCTGTCTAACAGTTTCATGTCTGTACTCTTACTTTTGAAGCTTTAGTGCTAAGTTTCTCCAGTTGCTTTTGCAACATTACATTGTAGCGTGCAACAGTGCAATAGTCGTCATTGTTTGGCTCATGTTACTAATACTAAACTTACATATCTTTCATGGATCAGAATCAGGGGTGGGTGAATATAAAATGCTCCACCATCCTCATTCTTTTCAAAATATCCATGACGCATTCCTGGATGGGTGCTTAGCAGTTCCTGTGTACAGACATACTTGTAAAGAGATTCCAGGCTGTGTGTAAGCATAGTCCTGTGCTTGTATGTTAGAGTATGTGTGGGGAACTCATTCTAATTAAACTGCTGAACAAGATTTCTGGTGA
Organism: Acanthurus tennentii; assembly: GCA_029783805.1. NCBI lineage: Eukaryota > Metazoa > Chordata > Actinopteri > Acanthuriformes > Acanthuridae > Acanthurus > Acanthurus tennentii. The sequence continues at coordinate 2,830,066 of JAPZDZ010000010.1, forward strand.
ACAGATTCCAAACCTAGACCAACAGCTGGCCTCCATTACTGCAGCTCTGTGTGTCTATGATGTTGTGTATAAATTAGTATGTTTGTGCGTGTGTGTGTCATGTGTGATGCGCTTTCTAGCTGTTTCAGAGCCTCATTATTACCTGAGGGAAAGGGTGGCCTTGTATGGGAAAGAAACACAGCAGAAAGTGTGCAGGGTTTTGTTTAAGACTTAATGTGAGTATCAGTTTGTGTGGACACTGGGTAAAAAAAGAAAACCTTATAAATAATTACACTGAAAAAGAAATTTAAGCCCAAGAAGAGAGAGATATGAAACAAAGTGAACATGTGATTCTGTTGTTTTTGAATTTATGTGTTGCTTACCTTCTCTGTAGGTCCATCTCCTCTTGTGTTGGGCCATTCTGAACCTGGGGACCCTGTCTGGGCAATGTGGGGCCTGTAAATGTCACACACAGACAGCTCCTGTTAGCTGACACATCACTGTCATCATTCTAACTGACGCAAAACTCCTCGTGTTCTACTTAGAGATCCATAAAAAATACATTAAAAAGATCACACAAATGAAAATCAGCTTTCAAATTTGGCCAGAAAGCTGTAACAATATCACGTTGAAAATAAAAGTTAAAATGAATACTCAATTCTAAGTCAAAACCCTGCAGTCAGTTCAAATACAGGTATAAGCAATTTCTCAGTCAGGAAGTTGCCGTGTAGTCAGACGTTTCATGCAAGAGCCAAAAGATATGGGCAACTTGAACATTGGCTGAGCCATATAGACAGACTTGGTGTTTAATCCCTCTGTATGCATCCCTGCCTGCTACACTGCAGACTGAACTCTGTCCACTTCTCCACCTCTAGATGCGTTATCATTTACATTTAGAATGTTGTTTTACATGCAGAATGTTTCTCTCTTTGTGTTCATTCATCCATTCAGTTTTTGTGTATCTTACACTCTGTTGACAGGTAGTGAATTCAGTGACAGTGACAAACTTAGCCAGGTTTGTCTCTGAAGAAGCACAGCTGCAGAGCACACAAACAAACTTCAAAAAGATGCAATAAATGTTGAAATTCGATAGTTTCACTAAATACAAAATAGAAGATTTTGCACTGAGGAATGAGTCATTTTAGATGGCCAAAATAATAATGCATTAATATACAAGCAATATATTTTTGCTATGTTTTACACAGCTGAAAAGATGAGTTAATAAGTGTCAATCACCAAATTAACCTGTAATATCTTCAACGTTGATAAATCAACTTGTCTAGCTTGTCAAATGTGAATATTTGTTGTCTTGTACCTTGAGTCTTTCTGCTGGGATGTTTTACTATACTAACTATTTGTCTTTGTGCTGTTTTCAGTGGAGTATGCTTTAAAAAGTATAAGCAAACAATCATATTTATTTTTTTTTCTGTTTTACTCAGTTTCACAACTTTTTTTGGAATAGGGTTTGCACATGTTTTTGATAATAGTCCCAGCATACAGTCTGTAACATTAAAAACACAAAGTGGAGTAGCCTTTGGCACAAGAACAACAGACAGACAGACATCACTAATTTACACTTGCTAATGAGCTAAGTTTTCTGCTAAACCTGGCAGGTCCAGATGGACCAAACGATGGACTATTTACCAAACACACAAACATACACAGACAGACACACACACAGACACAAAGATAACCGCACACACACACACACACACAAGCACACGCACATGCACATGGATACACATACACACCAGAAGCTTCTGGTTTTGGATGCAGCTGAAAAGGGAGCAGATATGACTGAAATTAGTATTCAGCCAAGTGTTAACTGTCTGAAGAGACAGACAGACACAGAGCAGGCAGATTCTGGGCTGCAGCCAGGCTGACGACTGCATCTGAATATCAACATGTCAATACACATTGCCCCCACTTAACACTGTTATTTGCATCAGCTAGTCTTCCACAGCATAGGAAAATTGGGTTTGCCACGTCTAAGAAAAACCAATTCAGAACATTATCACAACAGCTTTGTTTGTTTTTTTTTAATATTCAACAGAATTATTAAGTTTCTTAATTGAAAGAGTTTTGGATTTTCAATTCAAACAAATTTCTACTGCCAGCAAAATTAAGCATTAGAAAAACAAGAACAGTGACTTGATGCAGAATTTTCAGAGATTCAAAAGACCAGTTAGAACTTAAAAATGCTCTTAAATCTGTCCAAATAGAGCTAGGTCGACCTGGAAACACTGACCGTCCAGATTAAAATGCAAAAGCATGCAAAGATGAACACAAGCTCATCTGGGATGGAGATGAAGTCACACAAACAAAACAGAAGCTCTGTGTGGCCCTTTGGTCTGACCTTGGTTATTTATTTATGAGTAAGCGCTGATCATGAGAAGAGTTTCTGGAAACAAGTCTACCAGCAACCAGTCAGTCAGCGCTGGAATTCTCCTCTGATGACTCAGCACCGAGTCCATGACCATCATTAATGTATCAGAAAGCTAAGTGGTATCAGTGCAAAAATGTCACACAATGTAAATGTGAATATATTTGATCTGACAGGGTTTATTCACTTGGGTTTAGGCTAAAATACCTTAAAACTGTGTTTTGTTTCTTTTTTTTCCCTCACTGATAATGTGTTGTGATGTGGATCATTGGCAAGGAGAAAGCAGGAGGAGCGAAAAGGAGGTCAGCAAGGCTAATCTAACACTGCTGATTATACAATACATCTGTCTGTGGCTCCAATATTTAATAGCCATTAGCATCAAAGATCACACACTCAGACACATGCACACGCACCCCCCCCCCTCCACACACACACACACACACAGACACACCCAGAGCCTGCATGTACACAAGCACACACAAAAGCACACACATTGTTTCTTTCATCAGTGAAAATGTTAGATGTCAAATCTGAACTGAATCTATGGGTTGTAGTTATTTTTAACTTGTGTAATTTGCAGTAGGGATGCTGTGGCAAGAAAATTTTCCTACTGGGTACTAAACATCAGTGTGTTATTAGCGCTAATTCAATCTGAACATTCTCTTCACTTTAAGTGGATCAGTTTGAAATATTGCGGGGAGTAGAAAGATCAGTTACATACAGCTGAACTGCAGGTAACAGTCTGCAACCTTCAACTTCTCAGCCAGATAACCAACTCGTGCTCCCTCATCAACGCTATAAGGTTCCACCTTCAGCATTGAGCTTAAATCCAAAAATTACTGCTGCACTTTTGCTTTTCACCTCAACATCAAGTCCTTCACCATCACCTTGTCAGTAAACTCCCTCTTACTCTCATTGTATTAAAAGTAAAGTCTTGGTCCTGCTACTCTTCACTGTATTTTTGCTATTGTTGCTGTATTGAGCAGACACTCTCAGTTTATAATTGTGGCCTCAGTCATCAGACATTATATCTGGCCACTGATGAATGCACAACCAGTGCATAATCCGGTTTTAGGCTAAAATACCTTGGAACTGTGTTTTGGTTTTCTTTTCTTTTTGTAATGATTGAAATAATGAAATGATGAAATGATTCAGAATTGATGAATGGATTAGATGGATTCAGCAAAATGCTGTTTGAGTCCAACCCTAATGTCATATCATAAGAAACTGGATTCCTTTTGTTTTGATTGCTTTTTTAAACAAACAATAATTTGGGCTAAGGGGACCACTTGAAAAGGCTCCTGTGCTTACCTCTTACATTGTAGAGATGAACAGTTTAAAGCTAAAAGTAATTGATTGACAGTGTAAATGCCCAGTAGCATCCTATAGTTTATACAAACAAACAAAAAAACACTCAGTAAGTCAGATATGAGGAGCAGTTTAGAATGTAAACTGAAGACTTGTGGTTTGAAATATTACTCATGCGATTATATCAGAAACCACAAAGTTATGAATCTGCCAATCTGACCAAAGTACATTTTGCACCTTTCATAACAGCGTTAAAAATAAAACTGAAAGGTGCATAGCAATGGCCACATCTCAAAATAAAAAAAAGGAAAACCATTCCTATATTTGGCTCTCTATCTGCCGGGATTATTTAAATCATCTCATCCTATTAGCATCTTGATGGTTTCCTGCTAGTGCAGGCTGAATTGCAATGCCATTGAATTAAGCCAAGTTCACAAGCAGTCAATATCTGCAACTGTAATTGCTGACATGGTCTCTTGTTCCCATCTTCTGCTGCCTGTGGGTGAAATTGCGTTACTGTCTGCTCTAATAGAGCTTATGTGCTAATGACAGAATACAGAGAGGAGTCTCGCAGGACTGCAACCCTGAAAGCAGCTTAGGAGGGGCAACTTAAAATTAGATCAAAGGGCTTGACATTCATTTAAGCCTCATTTTCTTTTTGGGTCAAGTTTTTTATTACTGTTTCTTCACCATCACAAACTGTAATGTCACAACACTCAGAAGACCCAACGACCTTCAAGGTTCTTTCCAAAAAAGACATTTAGTCATTTTCCTTTCTCCACAAATGGAAGGAATTGATTCAGTGACCCGCAACAACAGCACTTAGGCTTGGCCATGGTCCAAAATCACAATCAAGATACTGGGAAAGATGTAAACAGGACAAAAAGAGAAAGTACTAAGTACAGACAGCAGGCAAGAAGGAAAGTGTTTTAATATCTCATCTCCTCAGCAAGAGAAAAAAGGCTGATAATAGTTTGAAAGAGATGAAATGGAAATATAAAAGAGGGTAGAGAATGTCAACAATGTACACATTTCAACTGTCAAGTTATCTAGATGACTTCACCATTAAATTCACACAGCATCTTTCCCCACAAACGTAGACAAACAGCACGTAAAGAAGTGTGTTCCCACCACTCTTGTATACCTACATGAAGTCAGTGTCAGTGTGGGCCTCCTCTGGCAGCACACATAGCGCCACAGTCCATGTGGGGCCCCGTCTGACCCACTGCCAGGCCTCAATGCAACTACAACCTCAATGCCAGTTCCCCTCACCAGCCCACCTCCCCCAGTACAATCCTGGGAGCTCACATACAAAACCATACTGCAAGCCTCAGAGGTTCTTCTTTCAATTTCCCGTGCCTTAGTGCTGCATCATCCACGCTGATGGAGGTCTGTTGAGCTCAAGGCAGTGTTTATGAAGTTAGTTCCACCGGAGAAGATTAAAAAAAAGACTGTTTTTAATAAACAAAATAATGAGCCTTCTTCTGTTCCAGTAGCTGAGTCAAGATCTTTATCCTCTGTATTCTGAGGCTTCAATATCCTGATGATACACCTTTAAAGATGACGCAGACTTGCCTGATGTGGTTGCTCTTTGTGCTGATTCTCCAACAGATTATAACTGATGGAAACAAAGGGAGAGGAGAGGGAGGGAAGGAGAGTGGGAGGGATAAGCATGAGAGGTAGAGAGAGAAAGAAAGCTGGAGAATGAGAGCTGGACAAAGACAAAGAATGATGAGAGAAAACAAACTGACAAAGCACTAAAGGCAAAGACAGAAACAGAAATACAGAGAGACAAAGAGAAAGAGAGAGAGAGAGAGAGAGGGAGAGAGAGATATGCATGCAGGATGTGGTAGGACTCTCTACGCGATGGGTTGGTCAGCCAGTTTGTACTTCCTGGATCCAATCTATTATTCATATGCTGAATACCAAGAAGGACACAACACTGTTGTTCTCAATATCACTGACAGCGTGTGTGTGTGTGTAGTCTGTACAGTTTGACTTTCCATATATATGTATTTTACCTAAATTATTCAATAAGATTCCAAGAAGTAATACTGCAATAAAGGGTGGGGTCACCAAAATGAAACAGAAAAGAGATTTTCTAACCATGCAAGTAATCCTGACTATATGAACTAAAGTTTTGAGCCTCTCTGAGATTTCTGCATAAAAAAACTGAATGAAACATTAATCTGGTTTTCTTTTCTGTTGTGCAGGGCTCTATGCAAATTGAATTGGCCAACCTTTTGAGTAATTTCACTGTTAATAAAATGCATTCAAAAAGTCTTAAATAGTAGAACTAAAAATTCCCCCACCCCAATTTGAGTAAATCACATATTTGCTGCAGTTGCACTGCACTTGCCATTTCTAATGTTTTACAGTACAATGTGGGGCACTCAGCCTACACACTGATATATATAGGTCCTCTTTAACAAGGTTGCTTGAAGAATATAAACATTTGGGATTTGATATTATCCTATGATGAATCCAAGTTGTTCAGGGTTTAATCTGCCATGCATACTGTGCTGTGACGTGCCCTTTTACTGTTCAGCAAATGACGGAAAAAGCAGGTAACATTGTTGGTAAAGCTAATTATATCTAGCCACACTGTTCCACAAAACAGTTTGTTACAACAGTACAGCAAAACTCTAACGCAGTGTTTTATTCAGGTATGTTGTAACCTTGATTCTACTTCCCCATGTTTTTGTGTATAAATAACTAATAGGGGCAGTGGGGTCAGTTGCAAAACTAATGATGTTATCCATGATGAAAACTGCATTCCATTAGTATATATTAACTTAAAGTGCTTGTCTGATTCCTACAAACCCAGATTGTTATTATTAGTGTTCTACAAAATGGGAAGGATTGCAGTCCAGTTTCATAGCTGCTAGCACAGCGCTTGAAAGGAAAACATGGGAAAATATTGTACTGGGTGAAAAATCCTGGATTTTACCCTTTTCTCTTGTACCAGGTATAATTAAAAGCAAGTGCTGCAGAGTAATGTGCATTTAGCAGGAACAAACTAGTACTTTTGCGATTAAGTATACTTGTTGTCATCATCAGCACCTATGCTTGACCCATTTATGACTACCATTTTGCAATTTCATCATGGTCCTAAAACTTGGGTCTACAACTATGTTCAAAAGACCAAACTTCAATGGTAAAGAGGAAAAAGTCACAGCGAGCCAAGGCTGGTAAGTAGTGGGGGTGGTGGGCAATTACTGTGTTGTTTCAGATGAGAAACTTGGGTATTTCCAAAGCACTCTGAGAGGACTCATTGTCATGTTGGAGCGCCCATTATCCTCTCCTTTCTACTTGGCTCAGAGTTTGTCTGCTGCCATGTATCAGAAACCAGGTCAAGAGGAAAAAAAGAAAAAATGCATTTCGAAATGCAAAAAGCAAACTGTTATTTATTTTTACTAATTGAGTGGTGATTATGTGCTACTGCATGTGGGTATACTGTCTGTAGTCTGTTACAACAGCTGGAGACTGTGCTGATTCATTTCTTGGATTGTTGTGTGCATAGTCACTTGAGAATTATGATGGTAAATCAATTTGTTTAATTGTGCACATTAGAACATAAAGCTAGAAAAATAAGACTTTATTGACCACTACGCTATCACAGCATGCCAGTATATTCTATTAGAGTATGTGAATGCAAAAACAAATGGAGAAATAACAGAAAACCATTACAAGATAAAGAGAAAAACGTTGACACAAAAAAGGAGTGGACAGAGGTAAAGCACAATGTTTATTTTCCTGTCTGTGCATATTTTTAACAGGCAGAAAAACAAACTGTCATCAAAGTTACTATTCATCAAGTACAGAGCTGATGCTGTCATCTTCCAAGAGGTCAAGGTGTTTAGCTCACAGCTTAGTGACATACAAACACCATATATCAAAAATAGATATAGCAAAAAATGCAAAAGTAAATTCCAATGGTCTTACTCTGTCAAAGTGAGCCTGCCTATGAGACATATGTCTATGTCGAGGAATGCATAGACCGTCTGATAGAGCAGGATCACAGTGTTGTCACATTTTTGTCACAAAAGCAAAAATCCGCATCCTGAAGCACATTTAGCTCATGATATCATCGCACAAGGGTTAAAATGACAGCATCTTGTGCAGCAGGAGGAGGAGACATTGCTCCATATTAATCTGTTGTTTACTTGAGTGGATTTCAAAGGTTATTATGCACTTTCCAAATTAATAAATAGATGACTTGCTAAAAATATATTACCAACACACCACCAACTGTACGAAGCAGACCAGGTAAACAAGAAATGTTTATGCAAATTTAAATGTCCCATGTGCAAGATTTAACTATGACTGAAAAGTCCTAGTCTCTTATACTTACTTCAATATCTTCTCCATTGAGAGCCATGCCACAGCCCACAGATCAATGCTGCTCCCACACTGATACACAGTGCAAGACACAACTATATAGGAAATGTTCATTGGGCTGATACAGTGGGAGAAAATCATGCATCTGACTCCTATCACCTGTGCACTAAATCCTACATCCAGTGTGTACAAATCATTGGCGCTCATAGCAGTGAGTTTGTAGGTGATTAAACCTACACTTCCTGTGACTGTAAGATGTACCGAACAATGTTTACCACAGGCAGAGTTTAAGAGCTGATTAAGAAATGAAGATAACTTTGTAACAGGAATGATGCCTAATGGCCTAATGGCTTTGGCTGCTTTGTCTCCCTCCCTTACTTTTTGCTGACATTAGGGTTTCCAGAAGGAGAAGATGAAATAGTTCTTTGAGGTCTGATTAGAAGGCTCCATCGTGGCCAATCAAAATGGGCTACCTGGCACACATTAGCCTATTTCACTTTATTTAGCTTCCAACTCTCCTCATCAATTGTTTTCCATCTATCTCTGTCCTCACCCATATCTCTGTTCATCTTACCCTTGACTTCAATACTTAAAAAACAACAACGGCAGAATTTTTTTTTGATGGTTTGTATAATACACTATGCAGGGACTTCAAGACTATTATACCCGCCGCTAATAAATTCAGTGTCCTGCTTAGTGGGATTTAAAAGTTTTAAATTAGGTTGTTTCCTATGACCTAATTTTGTAAAGTGAGAAAAGTAAAGACATTCCCCTTAGCATGCAGGCTAAAGATTTTTTAAAACTGAAATTTCAAGCACTTTTTAAACACATTTAAGCAATCAAAAATGAACATTTAAACCCCTTAAAACCTTTAAGATCACATCTACGTTATTAATATAAATGCATTCCCTAAAAATTGAGTTTGCAGAATTCCTTTTTACTCAGAGCAATCAATGGACATTTTCTTTTTGTTTATTTAAGAAGGTGCTCATACTGTATTGATTGTATTTTCTGATTACGTCATTTGATCATCAATGTATGCTTACTAAATTCTATGCCTAACCAATATTTTGTTGTGATTGTTTAATTTTAAATTTTGAAATATTTTTTGTTTGCTTAAATGATTGATTAAAAAATCAAACTTTTTAAAGTTTATTTAAATAAAACAAACACACAATACATAGCCAAGACTGCAGCTCTGAAAAAAGCAAACTAACAAAGCCATAAAGCCTTCTACAGACCGAGATTTTAGCAATTTTGTAAGTGTTATGTAAGCCACACTGTAAGACATGGACTTGGGTATGACTTCTAGTTAAGTAATGAATTTAAACAAGAACCAAGTCATCGCAATAGTGGCATTTATGTGTGTGGAAGAACTCATAAGAAGAGGAGGGTATGAGATGCGGATGTGGTTGTGGTTAAAGAAAAGAGGCCACCTTGGGATGGCAATTTTGCAATGAGAGCTTGGGCCAAGTATTTATAAGCATTATTAACCATCTCTGTTCCTTTGGGTTTAGCGCTAGTGTTGCATTGATCAGTGCATCATTTTATGCTGCCTTTCCATTGGTTGGTTAGTAGATGGAGCATGTACAGCTGTCAGAATTTTGTCTATGGCTACCTTTTGTTGCACAACTAAGACAACAGCCATCTGTGAACTTCTCTCACTGTGCGATTTAGGACCATCATATTAGAGCCACAAAGAACGGTATGGCATCTCATCTCAAACGGCTCAAAAAGTTTATACTGGACTAAAGGCAAACTGAGAAACTTAAGTTCTGTGAATTTTTAAGGACATCCGTGTCTTTTTCTTTTTTTCACAAACTTTTCAATTTGGAAAAACCTAGGCCTTTGGGAACCCTGTGGAATAATGTATGCATTAACAAATTGATGAATGAACTTCTGAATTTGATTAAACACGAGGTGATCAAATTCTCTTAATTCTCTACATTTTTTTAAAGGTTTCTGATTTTCTGATTTAAAAAAGCTGCTTTAAAATATATACACTAGCTCCAGCTCTATGAAACCCATACATCCATGAGTTTGATTGGATTTAAAAAGGATAAGAATTATCACAGATCTTTTGTCTTAATCACAGCACGTTAATGCTGTCATTAGCACTGGATCCTATAACAGACAGATATGCAGGAAATTAAATTAACTGCAGGTCCAGTGTGAGTAGAGCAGTTCTCTCTCTGTTTCTGTCTTTGACTTCTTCACTGCGCTCAACATGTTTGGAGATTATTTTGGGGCTCAGAGGAGTCAGGATGTCTGGAAGGGCAGTAGGATACTAACATCTACACCTGTGCCTTCCTCACCCCCTATGGATGACTGCTGGACATCTGACTCCAACCCGCTGCCCGGTTCGAATATCTCAGTAACATGACAGAAGACCCTTATACCAGTGTCAGATGAAGAGGATCAAAAGTCAGAATGATCCAACCTGTAAACATGTTCTCATTTTAGTTTCAAATCTGCCCAGCAACAGGTGGCCCAGCCTGTTAGATGGCCTTAAAGGGTTAAGGGAGGAACTAGAGTATTTGCTGGGTTATTAGCAGAGTGGAAGTGTACTGAGGCAAACAACAACTGTGCAAAAACCATCTATACAAAAAAAAAATCTATATATATGAATTATCAACAAAAAGTTTATATGCAACTGTAGTAGCGTAAACTAAGTTACTTTAGGTTGAGAACTCTTGTGTAGAAAAAGTAAACATTCTGAAGCTTTGGGATCTGGGAACTATTGGTGTGACAAGAACATTGGCTAAAAAATAACAATTAAATAACAAATTTGGATGAATAAGAGAAATGTTTGCCTGCACAGCAAATATAAAAACAGAATGACTACTGGGGTTGAAATTGTGAAAAAAACAACAATAAGTTGCATTAAGCCAAATTAATTAGGGATTGCAGAGAGTTGAAAAGCAAAGTTAAAAGGGTTATTAGGAAACATTTTCAAGTATAGAAGTTGTTTTTTTCCTACAATTTAGGGTTAAATCAAGTTATAATGCCTCACAACCTGCTAAGAAGTGTTCTTTATCTCAATTGCTGATCATAAGTTAGCAAGCTGAGATAAAGACGGGAGAAACGCTGGCTGGGATGTTCCTGTTAAGCAGCTACCTTCACCTCATTTGCAAGCATCTTTTAGACACACAAAACCAATACTGCCATGAATTATATATTACTGAATGACTCACTATCAACTTACCAGGCTAATGGCAACAAAAAAGACCTTATCCTTTGAGTGTGAAAGACAGAGCCACAAAGCAACCAAGAGGAGGAAGCATGAAGCTAATCTCCTCCTCTTCCTATGTGTGTTCTTCATTGTAAAAACTTGAAAAAGATAAACAGTGCAGTGAAAATTAGAGACAATTACACAATGTAATGAGGAGAGAAACACAGGAAGAGGCAGCTGTGCCTGAATATGCTCCATCAGCCTTTCTAGTGAAATGAGTCTCCAGTCATTCACAACTTGCAGTGAACACTTTATAAACTGTAAGAAGGCTCATTTTGTCAGTGTATTACAAATTACCAGAGACAAAAGTAAATCATTCAGATAGAGGAAGGAGTGCCCTACTGGTATACAATTTATCACCACAGCTTAAAAGCAAATTAAAAAAAATATATTTAATCCATCGGAGCATTTTGGATTTGTATAAAGCTTCTAGAGATCTCCATCTGTAATTGATTGAAACCGATAGAATGATTTGCATGTAGAAATGTTGGTCTTGACTCTACTTCTGTGAGCTCAATTTCAAGTTATATTGGCAGAAAGCCGGGTATGGCAATTTTTTCAGCTATTATCTTCTATTCAAATATAAACAACAACAAAAAAATTTCAATAACAATTTATGGACAAAGCAGAAGCAGCTAGCATCAGTTAATATCAATGGAATGGAAAAAATCTTCCAAATTATTTTATTTCTTTTTCTTTTTCTTCAAAAACTGGTGCCAACAGTTTGGTCAGAGACATAGTTATGTTCTGCTAGTAGCAGCTAATAATACTAACAATAACTTCAACAGTTAAGAAAAGATGCAGACAGCTATTCTGAGTTCTGGAACCAGGCCGCTGCTCAGCCATGGCATGCCACACTTTGGAAAAATACTTAGTAATGTTATTTGAGCTGTTTATGGTCCCCTGTGTTTTCTGTTTTCTTTCACTAGCTCTGCCTTTTTTAGGACGTGTTAACTCGTCAGAATTCCAAAATCCCACGTCACTCCACTGGTGGCTTATATTTTTTGTTTAATGTATCTGTATACTCATAACTGCAGCATATACTTTGATGGCACAGAAATCTAAACATTCTTTGTAATTTAACCATAAACCTCTCTTTTAAAGATAAGGACACCATGGCAACTGGGGTTAGTCCTCCTTTCAGCAATTTTTTTGCTATATGACAAATAGAGTCTTGCTTTGTCACTGAAATGATCGAAGCTCTAGAGCCAATCGTGGAACATATCCATGGAGGCCTCACATCGGACTGAAGCTGAAGGCCATGCTGGACACTTATGAGAAAGAATGGTTACATATGTACTAGGGATGGTCCGATCTGATCGGTATCAGGCCCGATCCAGGCCAAAATGACTGGATCGGGTATCGGATTTTTTTATTAGAACCCGTCAGATCCGATCCATGAGCCCAAACTATCTCATATATCTTCAACGTCACTTTGCGCGACATGCCATAACACAGACGAGCTGTCGCCATGGTTGCCATGTGCCTGTGTTTTCGTCACGTGAGC
>JAPZDZ010000010.1:2870990-2885894 GCA_029783805.1 Acanthurus tennentii
GATTTTCTGCCACGATTTTTTTTCTACCTGGGCTTTCAGCAACATCCATTTTGCGTTCATTTGTTCACTGAGTTTTCGTTGCGATTAACCATATTTCGGCAATGCCACAGTCCCTCTTCAGAAACTTTCAACTCAACTATTTGATTCTGCGTGCCGTGGATCACGTGACCAAAAGGCGCTTTTTTATAGGATGAGGGAGAAGCCTTGGAGCGCTTGTTTACAACTCTGACACATGCTGCCGGCTCTTGGGAAAAAAAAGACTTAATTTAGAAATGAAATCACATGTAGGGGTGAATCTACATCGAGGTTCTAAAACGATTAGTCATGCAGGCCTAATCTATAATATTTCCAAATGACAGATGTCGAATTTCTTTTCAGAACAAGCACAACAGGATCAACTTCGACTGACATTATTTCGTCTGTGGCTGTGTCAGCCGCTTCTTCATTTGAACCATCAGCCATTTCTTCATCGTCTGTTTCCCTTCTTGTTCAGGCTGGATGGGTGGAGTCACGTGACTACACACGCTGTACCTCGTCTTAAAGGGGAATGAACATAGCCTACCAGCACCCACAGTCAAAACAGACAAAAAGACTTTTATTTTCTTTTTATTAAAACACCGAATTTACAGACATGGGCAAAATGACGTTGGTTATTGTAGTAATTTCGGTAAAGGTAAATTTTCGGTTAATCGCCCAGGCCTACTTTGAACCCTGAGGCTTAAACAGTGATGCGGCTAATTTATGGACGAAAATAACAAGAAAGTGTGTCGAAGTAATTCTGGGGCTGTTCAATTCCGACACTGAAGAAGACAACGATCAATGATTTTTCTGGTAGGCTACTGTATTTTTTATTTTTTTAACCAGTCCTGTTACAGGCACTGTTTGGAAAAATACATTTATTTAATTAAAAATTTAAAAAATCTTTCTGTGTTATATTTTTCTGTGTAGATATCCCATGTTACAACATGAACATCTGCGGCTTAAAGACAAGTGCGGCCTATATATGTACACAATCTTTTTTCTTTTTAAATTAAGTGGGTGCGGCTTATATTCAGGTGCGCTCAATAGTCCGGAAATTATGGTAGTTGAGTTTGATGAGGTGGATGACTTAATGAAATTTGATGAGTTTCCTGCCTATTATAAATCTATCTGCAAAAAATCCTCTGATAACACTACAAAAGAAATGGCCTCAAGTCAATGACAGGAGCATTAGGTTGTTACTTACAATTTAAACAAAGAGTGAGGACAGATTGTCTGGTGACACAGTCTATGTGATAAGGTGGAAGTTTTCTCCTTAGTTGTCTTTCGTTAAACTCAATTAAAAAACTGATCAAAAGAACACTTTATCATGAAACATGAGGCCCAGATCTCATTAATCAGCAATAAGCAGCAATAAAGACAGAGGTTAATAAAGAGGCACAAAAAGAGGCCACTTTAATAACTCCATGACAGAAAGTACATACCGGTGGATTTCCATTTTGGAGGCTAGTACACATCTCTGACTGAGGATAAAGCTGGAGGTTTTAGACTGCTGACCAGAGGTCTGGATCTGCATGGCTCCACACAGCCTGCTAGCTGCTACCTTCCTACTTCCTGCTGAACTAACCAGCCAGCCCCACTCCTCTCCCCCTGTCCTCCCCACCAGCCTTTCCCTTCTGAGCTCTCTGTTCTAAGGGTCTCCACAAGCTTCTTCTCCTTCCTCCAGAAGCCAAGTTAATCTCTCTGGGTTCTACCATATAGCTGTCTTCATCATTTAAAGCACAATGACCCACCCCAAGCCTCCCACCTCCTCTACTCAAAGCCCCTGTATCAGGGTGATCCCTTCCTTATTCATACATGCGATGTCATCTGGTCAGCCAGTGAGCAAGTGATGGAGCCATGCAGACAGTTAGCCAGCTGTGTTTTTCCCATGGCAGCAGCAATGGCCAGCAAATGCACACACGGTTCAATCCTGGCTTCTTGCCGCTGTGGCAACAGCAGAGGTATCCAGGCAACAGGCTCCTGCTCCCGCACAGCCCGCTCTTGCGCTCTCTGGGTTCCGTGGCAGAGGGTGTTGGGGAGCCGTTGTAGGGAAAATCCCGGCAACGGTATCACGCAGACTGGCTCAGCTAAGCTCAGGAGGGTTCAAGTAAGGGTGTGGGGGCTCCCTCTCTTCTGCTGCTCTCTGTCACTTTTCTCCATTTGCCTGGATCCCTCTGCTACATATATTTCATATCTTTTGTCTCTCACTTGATCTCTCCCTCTTTCATCTGCCTGTGGCTCCCTCCCTTCCTCCCTCCCAACTCCACGCTCTGCTTTTATCTGTGTGACTCTCCACGCGCTCACACTCTCTCTATTTCTAACTCGCTATACACCCACCCAACTCAGCTCTCTCACTCTCTCCAAAATAAATATGCTAAAGAGAGTCAGGAAAAATGAGCAGCCAGAATTAGTGATGTTTGGTGGCACTGGAACAAGGATTAGTCAAGCGTTTCCCAGCATCTGACAAACACGCAGTCCTGACAGGAGGGATTCTCTTCTTCTTGCAGCAACACTGCGAGGCTTTACATCCACTGACTAAATATGGTGCATCTCAGTGCAGCATATTGAAAAGCCTGCTTCTCTGCAACTGCACTGTACTTCATTTTTGTTCTTTCCATCTCAGTTGAAATCAATTGGGATTGCGCTGAATAAAAACACACAGTATGTAGACTGAAGTCATGCATCAGAGCATTAAAAACACTGCTGAAATGAGCCAATAATGAATGGAATGATATGAGGCTATCTAACAATATGCACATCAGTTATCACTGTCTGCTGCTGTCCCATGTGACCTTTATTTAATTAGTTTAGGAAGGCAAGAGTTAGAGGAAGGAAGTGCTTCACAAGCAAAACATTTCCAGCATCAGAAATGATCAGCTGTCAATAATCAAGGTTAATTCCTTGGGCTTTTTACCTAAATGTTAAAATGCATTTTGGCTGTTGTCCAGTGAGTGTGGTCTTTGCAAGCCATGTCTGTCCTAAGCTAAAGATCATGTGTGAGGTGTTACTGAGCATTACACTGTAACCACACAACAGAATTGTGTTGATAAGGGGTTTTCTAGTTTAATAAGGCCAACAGAGAGGAGAGTATTCTCTAGTCAAATAATGCACAGCAGTGTCATAAGCCAATCAGCCAACATGTTAATCCTTTGCCCTCTAGATTGGAACAGTATCCATCATGACTCTTGGAATTTATTTCTATGGAAGTTCAAGTTCTGCCTTCTCCAAAGCTACTCAGTGTTTAGCAGCTGTCAGTCTGTAACAGCCGCTCTATCACCAGTTTTCTACAGTGAATTGAGGATTTATTTCATCTAGACGAAAGCAAATGATTGTTGGGCCGGCAGATTAAGATTAGGAGTTCTACAAGATGGTTTTAGTAAGTTAAATTTGTTTCTGCTGACTTAGATTTTTTAAATTTTTTTTTTCTGGGTGAGTCAATGAGGTGATGAAGCGTGTCTTAGTTTAAGAAACTTACACTCAATTTAAATTTGTTCATTAGACTAAAAAAATGGCAAACTTCAAAATTTGTACCAGTACTTAGGTCTCCCAGAACATGAGGCAAGTACTAAGTTAAAATGAAATGAAATGTGAGAAGAAACTAGACTCTGAGCATTATACAAAATAATATTGTGAAAATGAAACTTGTCAGAAGGTCTATTATGTCTTTCGTTCAGCACAGGTTTGCTGTGCTGTTTGTGGAACAATGGTGCTTAGTTCACAGTAAGGTTGTGGCCTCCTGTGCAGCTTTCACTGACAAAGAATCGACTTGTCAGACACAGCTTTTATCCAGCGTTTGAATTAAACTTAAGATTCACCCTGAAGGCTACAAACTATATCAGGGTTGATGTAATTACTACAAATGTTGAAAATAAAGGGGGTTTCCCTTTTCCTGGTGGCCAGCTCACTTGACAAGCATGAAATCTGCCACACTAAGGCAGAGCTTTTCCATGAGCATGTGTATGAGCATGGGCTGCCATGTGCCGTGCTTTCAGGGTAGGGCACAGAATACAGCAAACATAGGAGAGAGTAATGACACATACACAAAGACAGAGCTGCAAGGGAACACTGTGTCAAACTCTCGAGGTCAGAACAACAAGGGCTCGAGGAGAGTTACATATTTGTGCCTTTGTACAGCACATTAAAGTGCACGCTGATGCTCTCAGCCAACAATCAGTGCTTGACTGAGCCTTAAACACAACACAATTATGACTTGCGTGTGTACCTCCACATATGCAAATTTCTGTTGATGCTTAAATGATCATTAGGCACAGCAGAAGTACAAGATACACCTAGGGTTTAAAAATGATTCTGTAGCAATGGAAGATCAGAAATTCTTTCTACTAATGTCTTCATACCTAACCAGGATTCAGAATTAAGGATGGTATGGGATTATATACAATTATTGGTGTGGTTCTGAACCACAGCAGTGATGCTAATGGCCAACACTATTCAAAATGACTTTTTAAAAGCAGGTAGAGGCAGCTCGTGCCCTGGGAAACGGGCTGTGATGGATGAAAGGTCTGCAGCGATAGCAGTTTGTCACTCTTTGGTTAAGCACACAGTCAAAAGCTGTCTAAACACTGTGCACATATCAAGAGCTATTAGAATTAATTAGAGAAGCAGAACGATAGAGGGATGAGGACCAAGAGGGAAAATGAGAGAGCAGTAGAGGCACCTGTAATAAACTCCTGCCTCTTTTAGCAGCACAGATGATGCGAAGGAGGAGAGGGGAAGAGGGGGGAGGTGGGAGGGGAGTCAACGGGTGGAGGATAGAAAGGGGGAGACAGAAGGAGGAACAGAGAGAGCGCTCAGTCATCAGATATTTCCATCATGATGCCTATTATAAATGCGCAAGTGCTTAAGACCGGGCACACTCTATAAAGTCACAAAACAAGTTTTAAGCTTGGCTTTGAACCATAAAAAACACAAAACCTGATTGTGACTGATCGGTAAAGCATGTGGGGTCTTTGCTCAAACAGAGACTGAGAGCAAGAGTGGCTCAAATGCCACTGACACTAGCGCACACACAGAATATATGTGCCTCATAAACCAAGTTATTTTCCCTGCAGCAAATTCAAAAGACCCAGATACATGTACACACTTTTTAGTTGAGCATAAGAATCTTAGTATAGAGTCATACTAGAGAGGCAGACAGCGTTTACACATTAAAAAACAATACTGTCCACTTTTCAGTGTAAGGACAGTTTCTGCTTTTAGCAAATATTGTTCATGAATCTGTTAACGAGCATCAGGTTAAGTAAAGACATACACTTGGTGAAAATCTGTCATCAAAATTATCTGTCGACCAAATGTTAAAGAGGTGCTACAAGAAATTCAGTTTTGTGCAGGACAAGATATTCTGGAACACTGCAGTCTATAAAAGCTGCAGCTAAGCAAACAGCATCACCTACAGCTTCTTTGAAATAAACACACAGAAATATTACCAAGTAGCTCATATTTAATTAGATACTTGTCTAGCTCTGTCAATGCCCAGTTATACCAGCACTGTCTTTAAGCAGCACTTTGTTCGAGTCCCGCTGAGGGGACAATAATTCATCGTCAGCCTTTCTCTTTAATTAAACTCTACAAATGGCCTCCTCTTTATAATGTGTGTGTGTGTGTGTGTGTGTGTGTGTGTTTGTGTGTTCAGTGCTGAGAAAAGACAATGACATCATCACAACAGGCAAGTCAGCAGTCTTTTTTGCCACAGTGGGCAAGAAAAAACAACTACAGCTGACTAAATAGAGACAGAGGAGGACAGAGAGCTGGTAGTGTCTGCAGGAGTCTTCTCTCTATCGGTTGAGTCACTGGTTGTCATCCATTAGTTACCAAACTCTTCTGTGGTTCAGTAAGATGTGTCTAAAAGGATTGATTGTACCTTCAAAATCAAAGCATGATATTTCAGAATGTCAAGATAACATACAGATAACACTGATCATACAGTCAAAGTTCTTCCCTCACTATTATACTACTATTTCTTCTGCTTTGAGCTTGCCATCTTCTAACATGACATTCTGTAGAACCATTCTTTGCCACTTGACAAAGATTGGGCCATATCTGAGTTAAAGCCAGCAGATAACTCCTGTATAAATGTAATGGGTCTATTAGATAATTCAGAACCCCGACACAGTAAGCCTAAGGTCAACTGTCAGTCTGTGTCGGGTCAGGTTGTCTTGGTGTATCCTGTACTGTTGGTTATAGTCAATAGGCAGCAGAGCTTATCAGTGAGTGAGAACACTCTGATTGGCTGTTCCCCTGTGGAACTTCCACTTCCTCCAACCTGTGCAACTGGACAGCGAAGAGCCAAGTGAAGTTTCTCACAAAAGCCTACAATTTTTATAACAACTGTTATTGGTTGAGTTATTTCCTACGTAGGCACAGAATGTATGTGCTAGTTAGTCGTTAACTGTAGTCTTGGTGGCGTAAACAAGTGCAGCTTTTTCATTTCAGCATGTCTGCACATTTATAACCCGACACTCCAGATGGAATGTTTCACAAATCGATAGGATATGTTTCACATGTCCATCTGGGAAGCAGTCCATAGACAGCATTTGGAAGGGCCAGGTCATTTCCACATAAAAAGTTGGAAGGTGAATGGATGAATGTTCTGGGTGTCACACTAATTGCTCTTACCGGCTATAGCAAGTGGGAAGAAAAGCAAAAACATCTTTTCCATCAAGTAAAGCCTCAGTGCTGCTCTTTGTTCTTCTTTTAATGAGCAAATGTGCTGATAAAACTGCTGCTGTTGCAGAATCCCTGCTAGCCTCTTTGGCAGCCACCATTGTTTACTTCATTGTTTATTTCATCCAAAATAAACCACACCTGTAGCTACCACCTCTTTCTCCTCAAAGGATGCTGATTGGTCGGGTCGTATTCTTAACCTTAGATAGGAAGAAATTCGCTAGCTGAGAAACAATTAAGGCAACATTTCATCAATAATACCACTGTCATTAACAGAGAACTCAAACAGACAAAGGCAAGAGGAGAAAATGTAGAAGCTGCCAAGATTCTACAACTTGGAGAATAGTTCTTGATCAAAAGATCTCTAGAGGACTGGATTACTCTTTGACGTAGACAGACACTGTGTCACAACTTCCCCAACAGACATTGTGAGTAAAACACAGACTTGTTTGTTCTGACGTGCCTTAGAGGACAGCTAATAAGTTTCCTGTGATGAGGCATACAGGTGCAGGTGTGTCTATGAGACAGTGCTGGGTCTGTGACAACAATGATGCATTTAATTCTCACCAAAAAACCCTGACAACACAAGACATAGCTACTGTAGCTTTAGCTATAGCTACACAGGGTGTGAGAACACTCCCTTCCAACAGAGAGCTTCCTATTACTGCCTAGATGGCAAAACTGAGCAGAATACAATGAAAACAAGCAGCCTTTGTCCTTTCATAACTCCCAAAGGAACTTTTCAGGTACACTGCAATGCTCAGTGATCAGTTTACAAAAGAGGACACAAAGGAGAAAGACCCGTGACGGATAATGTTCAGCAGAAGCTTATGTGCTGCTCTGACAATTTTTTCTCATCTGCAGCTTGACCTTGAAATCAAGGTGTGAATCAAACCTCAACATTTGCAAAAGTATTGAAACAGTTACACAGATAGATAAAACTTATGAGGCAACTTTACTGCTCTCCTCCTCTGCCAACTCTCAAGTCAAACAGTTGTGCAAAGCAGAGCTTTCTTTTATGTCTTGTTTGAGTGATTACATGCAAACATACTCCTCCCGGCCCAAAAGACCAGAGGCAAAAAACAAGACCGTACCTGCCAACACTGACATCATGTCAGCTGGCAGGTGTGTCATTGTCGGCATTACAGGTGATTAACTTAGCAGAGTGAGAAGTGAGGAAGAGAAGCTTATATTGGATTAGAAAACCAACAAAATCTGCTTGTGGACAAAGAACTTGAAGTCACCTTAATAAAAGCAACATAACATAAACTCTACACCAACTGGTAAACAGTTATGGGTCAAGAGGTGGTATTAACTTTTGTTTAACCTCTATTACATACTTTTCAATGTTCAGCAAATAATAAAAATAAAAAATTGTTTGTCCAATTTCAATTAGAGAAGTCGCTGATGGCAGCTGATATCAGCTGGAACTAGTTCAAGTAAAAGTTATAAATTACTTGACACAGAGCTAAAACTAAATGAGCTATTCTCTTAATGATTGGCCATTTACTAGTGTACCAATTTGTCTCACTGTGTTTTCAGTTACTGGAATCTCCCAGTTAAACTTCTTTTCATATAATATCAATTCATATAAGCCTATCAGGTCACAAGACCTATAATAACTTGAGACAACTTTGTTGTGATTTGACGCTGTATAAAAAAAATTGAATTGAATTGAATTGAATTGAATATCAATAGCAAGCAGCTTGTTACTATTATGGAATTAATTTTATAGACTAGCACCAAACACTACACTGTTTATGCATATGCTAACAAATTAACATATATTATATTATAAATACCTAATCAAAAAATGTAAATTTACACAGAAATGTCTGACAATCATTATTCATGTCCACATCACACACGAACAGACAGCCGGACGCTACAGCTCTCTCTGCGGGACAGCATAACTCTGTGCTGCTGTCATTTGACCTGCAGTGCTGTTGTTGTTCAGTCTGGACAATGATGTCATTGTTTCTGGGTGAACCAGCTCTAACGGTGACAAGATCGGCAACAGGTGACATGCGGACAGATACTAAGTCAACACTAGGGCTTTGCGAAGGAGATGATGTTACACTGAACTATGAGTGAATAAAACACATATCGTTTATTCAGCTACATTACCTAAACTTACTGCACCGATGTGTATAAATACACTTTGGGCCTCACATTTAAACTACAGATGGAAGGCACAAAACCGATCATTTATCCATAATGCTTAAAAACACACTAAGTGTAAAAATGCACTAATGTAGCCAGGTGGAACGATGACCCATTTTTGAAGTGTTTGTCTGCATGGCTGCAAATAATGATAAATGGAGACGTGCTGTGAGATTATTTTCAGCTCATTTTCACTCATTTACATATGAAACAAAAGCAAAAAGAATGCATGAATGATGAAATTTAAGTCAAACAGAACAGCAGTGTCTTCACTGCAGTGATCACTCAGATTTGAAGGAAAGTTACAATTGCAGAAATGTAAAACATTTCAAACAAATACTTTAAGAACATCCCAAGTCTACAAGGAGCTCTTCTCACTGCAACAGCAGCTCCAGAGGCAGTTAAGGAGAAAAGTGCTCTGTCACCTCAGGGAGAGACAAATCCTATCCTGTAACTGAGCTGGAAACTCACTCTGATTTGAGTCTGTGGAGTTTAACAGCCACTGCAGTTCTATAAATATGTGAGCCTCTCATCTGGTGAGAGTGGCTTCAAATAATGAATGAATAGGTTGAAGTGCTAAAAGCTAATGCTAGTTACTCATATAAGGTACAGGCCAAGGAGGTAAATAATAGTAGGAACATACAGGTAGAAAAGTAAGCAGGCATGTAGAGAGACAGGGCTAATCCTCAATCAGAAACTGGCTTCTGAAATCCTTTGGAGCCTTCATTGAAAATGCTAAACCTGCTTTCTGTCATACAGATGTATTATTACCTTCTTTTATTTGATTGTGTGACCTATTACAATCTTTAAACTCTAAACCCTACAGCAGATCGACCACTTCTTAACCATTCACTATAACTTACGAGTCACGAGTCATCTCGGTGTTGGTAATGGGTGAATCCAGCACCTCCACCGCAGAAAAATCGGTTTGCCGCTTTTGGTTTTACTCTCTCCTGGTCTAACTGTCTTCTTACTCCACAGACTGACTGACTCAGCAGCTGCTCAACTGGCTAAATGACTGACTGGCTGACTCCAGAGGGAGAAAGTGAACAAGCGTTTAGACGGACAGTGACAGTGGTGAGGTACCCACCCAACCACCCGCAAGGCCTGCTGGTAGCACCCCCTCCCCATTTAGCCACCCACACTCACTCACCTCACTGGAGTCAGGGCTAAAAGTGGAGCAGCTGGGTGGGGGTGTGAGGTGGTGAAATGGGTCCACACTTGGGGTCATGGGGGAGGGTAACCCCCTCTCAAGAATGCCTCTCTGCACTGTTCAAAAATAGATATTCTGACCTGCATCCCATCATAAACCTGGATTATGAAGGGGACTGTTGGAGCCCCGAACAATTCAAGGTTTACTCATTTTGATACAGATGTGACCAACTGTTACCAAAAGAGAGGAGTCATGAAATGAACTGATATAATCCTTCCGAGATTGAATCAAACCTAGCGTGTGGTGTAGCAGCTAAACACTAAAGTGCTTACCTTCATCACCTGTATTAAGTAAGAAACTCCACTAATTTTAAACAGAAAAGTGGATAAGTTTGAAAATATTGAGCATTTACCCACCGGGGAGGGTCTAATAAAAAAACACTTTATTTCATTATTTATTGCATTAGGGTATATAGGCCCTGTCAGTTTTGGACCCATACTTGGGCCAAAAGTCATGGTATCTAGGCCTTTGCTACTTTGCATCTTTTAAGACTTCAAGTATGTTTTCCCCTGAATATCCGGAACAATGCAGAAATCCTGCTTTAACTTTTCAAAGCTGATGATTTGTACATATTTTCAACAAGGAAACACAGGCATTGTGCACAGTTTTTTAAATCTCCTAATCCAAATTACTGTATTTTTGATTTGATTCCTGACTAAACTACAAGTATTGCAGTCTCATTAACATTACAACAGTCACTAAATGGAGAGCTGAAGGCTTCAGCAATATACAAGCCAAGTGTTAAATACAGAATTGGCCAGCAATGCCTGAGTCCAGCTTTTAGATTATATTAGACAGGCTTTTATAACTTCAAAACAACCAATTCCACAAACCTGAACACTTAGTGAAATTAGTGGGAAAAAAGTTGAATTTGAACTTAATCTCAACAACCTTCAAGTAAGCCTAAAAAGAAAACACCTGTGCACTCGTTACTACAGTAAGTTATGACTATAAAACAAAAGCATTCAAAAGACTTCAGGCTCTTGGGGAGGTTATCAGCCAACAATGCAATGACAGTAGGCTTCTTCCTCTGCCTTCCAGTGTGACCATTCTGGACAGATATAAGTTTTGCCTTTAGATGCCATTTAACAAAATGTTTTACAACCTAGTTTGTTAGATGGATACTAAGGTCTTCAATTAATTGAATTCTAAAATACATACATGAAACCTGCTGTACAGCTGATCAGTTAAGTCTCTTATATTTAACAGATGTGTAATGTTCAGTGTGAAAAACATTACAGTTGATAATAATCTATCATCAAAATACATTAACAGTTGATTTGATGCCCAATTAAAATGCAGAGCCCTTCAAAATACATATAACATAGCTGCAGAGTACTTTTAGCAATAAGATAGAGCTGCATACAGCACCACTGTTTTTTATAGCCTGACTCCACTCTACTGGGATTGATTTGAAGCCCACTAGATCAATGGAACCACAGGAGTAGAAATAGTGGGCTTTTAGGCCTCCATTAGGGAGATAAAAACAGTCTGAGGACTATGGTGAGAACTACTCAATGGACCCATGGAAGGAACACACTTCAAGGTGTTTCTTGGCCACAGGAAATCTACTCATGGTCATTAACTGAGTGTCAGTATAGCATGAGTGCAGAGGCAGAGGAAGTCCTTGAGGGACAAGATTCTACATATCAGGCTAAAGAGCTGTTTATCACTGACTTTTCACCATTTGTATCTCAGTTGTAATGGTATGTGTTGATGTTACCTGAGAAAGGCAAACACACTGATTTATTACACTGTATCAGGGAAACAAGTCTATCATTCACTCTTACATGACATTGACCCTAATAGGCTATGTAGGTCAGGGGGTTCATGTAAAAAGCACTGTGGAGGTCAAAATGTCAAAGGTCAAATGTATACAGTGTCTGTCATTCAGGACAAACCAGAAGTCAGTCATGTTTACTGGTGTGACCCACTGTTACAGTATGTCAGCTCTTAAATAGCCTGAGCTGTCTGCAGATTCCTCATCCTTCTTTCACCAAAGACTCAAATAGATACAGTATATCATTCATCATGGGCTGCAATGACAAAATTTACTATAACCATTCACCCTTCACTAGCCCTCGCACCTTTGTGGCTAGCTGTTTCTACTCTGTCAAGCTACACCAAGCTGTCAAAGCTGTCACTGAGTCCACACTGTCCATATCTACACTTCCTGGTGATTTATCATAAAATATTTTGAAAAAGCAATTTCAGAGAGAAGCTGACAGGTGAGCCTGTTATATGCCTTTAATGATAAACAGAAAGTCAATCTGACTCAGCAGCAAAAACAAGTTGATATTGTAATACAACATTACAAAAATAAAGACAAAAGCTAAGGCCCAGAGATCACAGTGTAGTTGCTTCAGCTCATGTTTCATTCCATTCTTCAAACAAGTACTCTTGTGTTGATTTAGGTGCAGTTTTTGTTTTTCACCATAGCACGGGAGCTTTGGACTGCCATGAAGCTGAGAGGAAACTGGTAGAGAATGTTGGCAGAGTGAAGAGTGGAATGGACAACAGAACCAAAGCCAGTGAGCTTGGCAACAGGCAAAAATACACAAGAGGATTTTGACATTTTGCATTACTTTGCAAAGAGGTGGTATTGATTAAGTCAAAATTTCAAGACCTTCATCTGATGTACTTCTGGGAAGCTTTGAAGATTGTCCGTGCTGCCTTAAAATTTTGAAATAGAAGCTTTTCCAGAAAATCCTTGTTTTATTCTAACTTAAGCAAAATATAACCCTGGTGATAAGAGGTCAATACATACACTCACTATAGTGTACAACAATTATGCGTTTTATTTTCCAATCAAGACTATGGTGAAGTATTATTAAGGTTAATAACACAACACTGCAATACATAAAAAGAAAGAAAAACTAAAAGCATATTGATGAAAAACTACATTTTGTACAGAGGTACATAACTTTTTAAACATATTTTACTTATCAAGGTATGCTGATAACAGAAATCTTCATGCATCAAACTCTCCAATTCAGCACAGAGAGGCAGAAGCAGGTTCCAGAGGGCTTTGTTATTTCTGCAATGCAGAAGACACCACACGTCATTCACCATGCTTTGTTTTGGTGTCACACACCAATAGTTCAGTTTAAAATGCCTTATGAGAGAGAAACTGAGGCTAGCATGCTAACAGGAGCTCATCACTTCAACAAACTCTCACAAGTGCATCCACATCAACAGATGCAACACGTAAGTTCACTAATGCCTTCCTGGGTGTATTCACTGAGTCAGATATGCTATTTTTGCTTCTGGTCAAGCATTGTCAACAAGGAGGAGCTTTTCTTGAAGAAACAAGTAGCCTCTGCCAGATCTTATTACCCCATGTGTTTGGGCAGCGTATGGAGGCTCTCTTGCAGAAAAACTGTTTGATAAAAAAATTGTGCAATGTTTTGCCATATCAAATTTCTATTGAATTGTTAAAATTGTATTCATCCTTCACCTGATTCCATCACTCTGGTGACAGAAAATGTAGAATCTGGGAAAAGTATAATAGAACCTAATGACAATTATAATGGGTTTCTTAAGGCTCCATATAGTTCTACAGGGGAACCGCAACAATTAACAGAGAAGGACAGAAATATAAAGAAATAATGAAAGAAAAGCAGAAAGAGAAACAATGAAAATTAAAAACTGACTATTAAGAAGAAAGATAAGATCAGATAAAGACGGAAAGAAAAAAGAGAATGAAAAGACAGAAAAACAGAAAAAAGAATGAAAGAAAGAAAGACAGAAAGGCGGTGCCAAGGAAACCAGAATTATTCATGGCAATAAACCTCTGCTAAACAGAGAAAGGGCCAATGTCTTACTTCCTTTAAAGTTTCCCACCCACCCCACCACCCCCACCCTTGTCCCACTCTCAAACACACTCTCCATTCATTTATCACTTCCCTCCAACCTATTCTTTCGCTCCCTTCTTGCCTCAGTATCTCCTCTTTTCCCACTTGGTCTGTCCCTAACTCTGCACTCTGTTTCATTCTGTCTTCCTGCCCCCCCACCCCTTACTCTCTCTTGCACTCCCTGATTCACTTTCTCTCCTCTCGTTTCCTCAGTTCACCTCTCATGCTAACAGGCCATTGATGCGGTCTCTATGGTGATGTACTTTTCATTCCATTGGAGAAGAACGGGCCAATGGACTGACAGGATTAGGGAAACATGAAGCAACGTGTGAATGTGTGTGAGTTGCATATTTGCTTTACACAGATTATTCTGCGTTTTTCTATTTAAAGAAGTGAGAGTGTGTGTGTACACATGACTCAATACTTAGTTCAATCAAAACAACTTCCTTCCGCACTTTTTTTTCCCATTTAAATACTATTTTCCAAGCCAGAGCCTTGCAGTGCATATTTACATATAACTGTCACAGCCTGACTGGTTTAACCTGCTGAAGTGGGCACAACACTTACAGTCAGAGGTGGGTGTGCAGGTAAGTGTGTGTATGTAAAACATAGAAACAGATCCACCAAAATCATGGTGCTGACTTAGTGATCTGCAGAACACTAACAGATTTCTTAGTGAACTTAGAACAGCAAACATTTGTTGTGTTTGGTAGCTATGGCTCTGTTGCTGCACAAACTCCAAGACATGAATCCATCAAACTCCAGTGTGGTTACATGTAGGGATGGCTCGATACCACTTTTTCACATCTGATACCAATACTGCAGCCTTGAGGATCAGCCGATACCGATCCGATACTGATCCAATTCTTTTTGTCACTCTAAGGTTGTTAATAACACATGGATGTAATTTGCTTGATACTGACATCTAAAACACCACGTTCACTGTACAACAACTATTCTGGTCCCCTAAAG